>JAJJWX010001899.1:0-305487 GCA_023529315.1 Papaver bracteatum
GATTTCCAATAGTGACTCAGAAACCCTAATTTAATCAATCGATGATCAGTTGATGGTTAATTGGAAAATTGACCATGGAATGATGGAGGATCGACTATATGGGACCTTGGATCAACCATGTAGTGTCCATATGCTCGCGTGAGCAAATACCAAGACCTCTTGAATATTTGGTGAAGAGATGATCAAATGCTGGTTTAATCATTAAAATAATGCTCGTCTGAGCCTTAGGTGATGAAACCTAATTAATTATTAAGAGGTAAGGGACCTACCAAGGGGTCATGAAACCGACCCTGGGTAGTTACGAGATCGAATTACGATCAATCCGTCAAATTCTGAAATTATTCGAAGAGTTTTGGACCCAATACGTGCAATTGCGCAAATTAGGTCAAATCAAGAAAATACATGGGACCCGCTCATTGCGAGCCAAGAGGCCAACCCTGGTCGGTCAAGGTAACATGATTTAGTCATTGAGACGCCCGTGTCTCAGTCCTAAGAATTTTGATATTTTCTGGTGCTCGTTTGAGCGACCATTTGAGAAAATATGACAAAATTAGGGTTTTGCTGAAACTAGGAAAACTTCATGACATGAAGGAAAATAATTATGAAATAAAGGAATGATGAAGCATTATACTGCCGAGGCCAAGGCATGGCCGGCCAGCTAGTGACCACGGTCCCGTGGTGCTTTTCCTTATTTTTTCTTATTTTTTAAGAATTTATGAAGTTAAGGAATTTGTTGAAATTAAGGAGTTTTCCTTAAAGTGAAGGAGTTTCCATTGGATCAAGGAAGCAAATAATATTAAAATAATAAAAACATGGGCATGTGGGACTAGTTAGGGAATGGCCGGCTGGCTTTGGCCCGGTCCCACGAGTTTCCCTAATTTTTATGTATTTTATATATTTTTCCATGATTTGAAGGAGTTTTCCTAAATTGAGAGAAATACCATGAAATCAAGGAGTTTCATGGGATGAATGAAACCTTAATAATAATAATAATAATAAAATTAAGGGATGTGTGGGACCGCCTAGGGCATGGTCGGCCGGTTGGGCCCCGATCCCACGTGTTTCCATAATTTTATATTATTTTTCATGTATTTTTTGAAAAATACCATGAGATGAAGGAATTTTCATGAAACTAGGGAAATAATAATAAAATAATGAGGAACCACAAGGCGTGGTGCCGGCCAGGATCAAGGCATGGCCGGTTGGCCAATGATCACGACCCCACAATGTTTTCCCTAATTTTATATTATTTCCTCTGTGCAAGGAAGCACCATGAAATTGAGGAGTTTCCTCAAAACGAAGGATATTTGTTCAAATGAAAGGATTTTCATCAGATCAAGAAAAATAATAAAAATGTAATAAAATATAAAACTGGCGTGGGATTGGCCATGGCACGGTCGGCCGGTCAGTGGGCCCATGCTCCCAGCGCCTTGGTCAATATTTTGATTATTTATTATTTTTTCCCTATTTTGCATAGGTTCATCGTTTCGTCGTATTTTAAAATACTCGTTCGTGCGGTGATTGTTAATGCATCATCATTGAATACACTTGAACCTTTTGAGACAGGGCTTACTCAGAGGTAGATCCGATGCCCGTGCGTTGAATATTTATTACTAACCCGTGGATTTATGCTGGGAAGAACCATGGTTTGCAGTAATGAAATATCTGCGAAAATATTTGAATATTTTCGGAAATTCTGTGGATGAATCCAAGAATTTAGGAATAATTAACTTATGGCTCTATACTAGCAGAGCAAGCTGTCTAGGAGCATTAATTATTCCGATATGATCTTGATGGAGCTTCATATCCTTTATATAGTCTGGGTAAACTCGTTGTTTGTATCCTGAAGACGTTATCGCTCTATACTAGCAGAGTAAGCTGTCTAGGAGCCGTCCATTTTGTGATACTATATAGAAATAATTACCGAAGTGTTCAGTGTTAATGAGATATGTTGTTTTCTATCCGTGAGACTACATATATACATGTACTCTGAGATAAGGTATTCTCAGTCAGATGATTCGATGAGAGACCCGTGTCTCAATACTCATGTCTAATTGTTGAATCAGAGGTTCGTATAATTATGGGTTTATGATTTTAGCCTTTGTCGAAAATCCACCGTCTACATTAAGTCCCCTGCTTATTGAGGAAAGATATGTTCCTCAGTCAGCATTGAATGGTGATTTTCCGGTCATAAACAATATAAGTAATTGAACTTAGTCGTAAGTTAAGACATTACCGGATTTTGTTGGTACGAGCAAACCATGACTTGAATGAAGATCCCAGTGGCATGATGGAGCATGGTCTAATGAGCATAGATTGGTGTTGAATCGATGATCTTGATGATGGGACCTTGGTCGTTTAGGATTCGCGGTCCGGGCCCAAAAACTAAATCCTTATTTTAGGAATAGATGCTCGTTTGTTTGTTAGTTTAAGGAACAAACAAAATAGACTTAAGTCTAATGCTATAAAATTTTGTCTATGAGCTTTCACAAAAACCAAAATTTTATCTTTGTGAGATTTCACAAAATGGAATAAACTCTCGTTCCAAAGGTGAATGCTCGTACGAGAGAAAAGCTTTTTTTTTTTTTTTGAAAAGACTTGCGTCTGTTAATAAAAATATTATCTATGAGCTTTCATGAATTTTTTTATTTTCGATATGTGAGTGTTCACAAAATTTTAAAAATATACTCTCGCTTCAAAGACATATGCTAGTGCGAGGGAGCAAAATATATAGATATATTTTTAAATTTACGTGAGTTTCACGTTAAATATATGTATTTTGTAAAATCAATGTTTTGATTTTGAACAACTGTTGAAAGTAGACAATTATACATGGTGAAACAATGTCTGTATGTGAGTTTTCACAATTGTAGAATGGACGTTTGTCCAATTTTTGAAAAACCAGTGGATGTTAAAATTCACGTGAGTCGTTCAAGGTTTTATGAACATCAAGTCATGATTTTGAATAATGAATTTTGTTCATCTTTAAATTTTTCAAGGAACAAACAACTTTTCAAAATTATGACATTATAATCATTATAGCTAGTAAAATTGTAAATAGGTAAGAGTTGGATTGTTACCATTTTTGTAGACGCTGATGTGAGCACCTTTGTTATACCTTAATTTCATTGCTTTGATGAAATTTGCACCTCTGAATGACATTCTGAAGTAGAAATATCACATGGATACCGCAGCTACTTTGCAGAGATGTTAGTTGTGAGAATCCTTTAGTTGATGAATAGGAAGAAGCGGTGACTAAGAGTTATCCAAATGCGAATGAAGAATTCTCCTTGGTCCCATATAAACCTTAAAAACGTCATCCAGGTTCGAGCACTATAAAGTCCCCTATCTCCTAGGTGAGTTGTTAGCGCTCCTTACATCATGAATTTTTCTTGTCCATGCAATTAGGATCACGAGACCAAGGTTTGTTATTTTGTTTCAGAACTTTGCTCCATAAAGTATTGACGGTCTTCGATTCTCTTCTACTAGGCAGACGGTTTCTGACTCGAGTGCAGAAAATTCAGAACTCAGCTTTTCAGCAAAACGCCATAAAATCTTCATCATAAATTATATTTTCGTGATCCACATATGTATCCTTATGCCCAGGAAATTTCCAAGCCTTTAAAAGAAGCTTTTTAAGTTTTGAGCACGTTTAGAGGCTGAAATCGACGAAACAGTAAACATCCAGGAGACTTTCAGGAAATTGTCAGCTGGCATGTAGTCCAATGTTTTGGCCTCAAATCTTCCATCGTTTATCCAATTGCTATGAAATTTTGATATGTTGTAGAAAACATCCATACGAAGAGAATGGTATATGACTCAACCTTAAATTCCTTACCAATTTCTCCCAGTTCGTCATCTTATACATAGCAGTATAAAATCCTCTCAGACAGGCTTGTTGTAAAACGTGTTTCCATGACTTTCACGTTATTTGTTGATGTTGTGAATGCATAATGTTGAACTCTGATGATGTTAAATCATTTATATACTGAATTTGCAATTTATTTTGCTTTTCATGCTTGGATGACTCTAATCTCATGCAATCTTCGTATTAGGTGCCAAATGCCGAAGTTGAGAATAATGGAGCCAATAATGATAACTTGAGCAACCCTAAGGCTATTGATAAAGAGACAACCATTTCTACACTTCAAGGCCATGAGAGTGTTGTTGTTGAAGCAATTAAGGAGATCGATACTTCAATCAAGGAGATTGAGGTGGAAGAAACTGAGCCACGAGTAGACGAGACTAAGGAAACTGTTGTTGTAGAAGTTGCTTCAGTAATTGAAAATCGTATAGTGGTGCATGAATATCCAAGTGCAGGAGGTGATTTTGATCCTACGTTTGATGTGTCACTCCCATACCATGAGCTAGTTGGTGGATTCAGCGTCCTTTGAGCACTTTAGGGACCACTCCAGTAAGTACCCATTGTATATTTTCAGAAAATTCAGACTTCAGCCTTTCAGTAAAAACGCTGCAGATTCTTCGTACGATGTCGTATTTTCGCGAAATACCCATATTTTTCCATGCCCAGGAAATTTACAAGCTTTAATATTGAATCTTTTTGAGTTTTGAGCATGTTAAGGGGCCGAAATCATCTAAATGGTAAGCTTCCAGGAGACCTTCAGAAAATTTTCAACTGGCATGCGGTCCAATGTTTTAGCCACAACTCTTTGCTCGTTTCTCCAATTACTGTGAATTTTGGATATGCTGTAGAGGACATCCATACTAAGAGAATCATGTATTACCTATCCCCAAATTATTCACCAATTTCTCCCAGATCATCGGTTTGTACAGGACTGTATAAAATCATCTCCAACGAGTTTGCTGTAAAACACTCATGTTGTGTCTTTAGACCATTCACTTGTGTCTAGAATGGTTGGTGAAGAATTTTAATGTCATTGATTCATTTAAGATCAGTAACCCTTGATTGATACATGAGCATGGTGCTTGCAGTGCCATCTTGCTTCTGTCAGTCGTAGAAACATCACTTCTGAAACCATGGTCACGGGACCATAGCTGAGGCTGCTCTCGAGATGGGATGATGTAATGACCATGAATAATTAGCACAAAAGAGTCTAGTGCCACGAGCCTTAGACTGTGAAACTGATCGTCATGATCAGTGGACCGCCAGTCCCCAGTATTTTGTTAAATCTCTCTTTTTCGTTTTCTCTTCTTCTGGCAAGACTTAGATAGAGGACCCGGGTGGAAAATTGATATAAAGACCCATGTGGTAGAAGTTGGAGGTACCTTGATGAAGGACTTAGAAAAAATACCTGATGGACATTGATCGACTGTAGAGGTTATGAATCCCGTCCACGAATTTCTGCTTGCATGTAGTATGTTCTGGAAGCTGTAGGAACCTCACACGACGTCGGAATTCGATGCTTGACTCCAAATTTTAAAGCTAAGAGACTAAGTTATTACATGATAGAAGAATCACTCAATTTGAAGTTGTAGAAGTCCGCCAGTGAAGTGTGCACATTTTTAATTTGTAATCCCGTACAACTGTTTTAGGTTTCGTAGACCTGACAGTAAAGGCCATATATTTCAGCTTGTATGTCCGACTAATGCGCCATTTTGGTATGTTGTAGAAGAGAAATAGACGAACATATTTCGTTGAGGAAGCATTGTCCCATTCCTCACCCATTGGTACATTTTTTTCAAACCCATGACCTGAAGTGTGTTGTATCTAATTTGTATAGGTGATGAGAACATCTTGTAGAAGACTTTGGATTATGTCCCCCAGTCGTGCCATCTTTGGGAAGACTTTCATGTGAGCATGTTATCAGGTCTACACATATTCATATGAATCATTGGTTCTTAGAGAAATCCGATTCATGTGTAATACTTCAGAGAATGATTAGTTGATGAAGCCATGAGGATGTTGCTCCTGAGACCGTCGTTGGTGCTGAGACTATGAATGATCACGCTACAGAGATCCTTGTCTATGCTGAGATCATGGATGGTGTTCCTCTAGAGATTATTATTGATGCTGATACCACAGTTGAAGTTTCTCCAAAGACCGAAAGGATAGAACCATGACTATAGATATAATCTTTGCTCATTATTCCAGTGAGCCTTTTACATTCACAAACTAGTTGATGATTTGAGCATCTGTAAGATGAAGGTGTATTAAGAGTTCAACCTGAATGCTCCTTAAAGCATAACTTTATCAGGCTTTGTCAGTGAGTCGTCATTGTTACAGTAGATAGCATCAGCAATTTTTGTACTGGATGTGATTGGTGAAGATAGAAAGTTCCTCAATCATGCAGGGGCTTGTGATGTATATAAATCCCGTTGATGAAGTTTCACAGAATTGCCTTAGGTTGCCCAGTGTACATTAAATAAGTTAGTGTCATCCATGTATGAATGATGTTGCATCTTCTTCAGATATCTTATCATGGGATAATTAAGACTTATCGATTGTGGTTTAGTAAAACTTTGATCGTGCTGGTGTTGAATCAATGTGTCATCATATAGATACTTGTGCTAAAGCTATACTCTTTGATTGGGAGTACATTTTGATGGATTCCCAGATGCTTGAGCTTTGAAGCATATACTCCTTAAGCATCAAATTCCTTAGGGGTTTGATTATCTCGGCCTTGGAGTTTCTTATGTTGATTCAACATCCCTTTTATTGTGGTAGTGGGATTCGACACTTGTGCAGACATCAGAGCCTTCTGATTTTGTGGAACACATGGACTTATAGGAGAGACTCCCAAAGTAATTTTTGCCATGTTTGGACATCATCTCAGTAATAAATGTTTCAGTGCTTGATTCATAGAAACGTCAGATTCAACCACTTGGTAAAATACTAATGTGGTGAATCTACCATTCATAAAATATTGTAGAGTTGCTAGCATAATTAAGTCCCCATGCTAGGATAAAATATGAGGAAATAAATAACATAGTCATGGAATGAGACTTGCCTGAATACAGAACCTCTTGATGAATGTCTGTGCATCTTTTTACAGGTTATTTCTTCAACCTCGTCAAAGTTTGAAATTCCTCAAAGTACGCTGATGATGGAATGTCCGTCAAACCTTCTGGATCAGAACTTTCTTCGTTTGAGAGATGTGAAACCAAAGGAGCTTTGTAAGTATCCATCTTTTCAGCGTGGATCCACGCTCATCTGAAGAACATGTCATATCCTGGATCTTCCTGATTATGCAAAAATTGGTTTTTATCCAGGTTGGGCTTATGTTCACTTTGAGAGTGATGCAGCCATGAGTATTTCAGAGCACTCCTTCAAGGTCTCTGATTTAGATGGGAACATGAGTAGAAGATTCTTATCGAGTGATGCTTGCGGCTTTGAGGGTTTTCAGTGGAATGATATTGATGGTGGTTCCAGCATCGATCAACGTTCTTCCAAATTCATTTATTATGAGATTGACTGTGGTAGGAAGTCCCCAGTTGTACATATCTTGGTCTGTGGCTGGAGGCTCAAGAAGTATTCCCGGAATAGATTTCTTGACACGATATGGTTCAGTGATGTGAACAGGTGTCTCCTTTGTGCCTTCGAAAGATAGAGCAATTCTACAGATTTGATCGAGCAACGATTAAAATTCTTCTTTGAATTCAGATATATCGAGGTTCTGACTGGAGACGATTATTGTATACTTTTGGATTCTCCATTTATTTATCTGTTGGATTTCTCCTGATGAACGACAATTTGATCACACCATCTTGAACCAAACTTCAGTAACTCGATCACTCCTTCATGAGACGAGAGAAGTTTAAGCATGTCTGATCATTTCCCGTTCGATGGCGGGTCGAGGTTTGTGCAAGATTAGTTATCCTTCCATGATTCTTTTGTAGGAAGAAATGTTGGATATCGCATGTTTGAGTAGAAGCTTTCATTTTACCTCCTTGAGAAACAATGTTCATGGAAGGTTGGACATTGTATTATTTGTTGATCAGGTTGTCGGCTTCTCTGAGGTTCCTCGACCTTGTAGACTTTGCTCAGTAAAGCAGGTTTTGTAGTCGCTGATCGTTTGGATGCTTCACGAAGTTCTGAGAAAGTGTGGAACCAAAGGTTTTCCAGTGAGGCTCTGTAGACCGGGATCATTCTGTTGATGTACAAGTCTACAAGTTGCTGCTATGTGACGTTTTGGTCGTGGCAGTCCAAGGCTTGAACTGTGAACCATTTCACATAATCACCAGGATGTTCGCTTCTCCTTTGAAAACATCCTTCCTGGATCAGAGAGAGTGATTTGCTCTTACACGAAGAATTATTTTATGTAGAAAACATTAATCATCTCTCTCCAATTGGTAATACTTCCCGGTGCGATGTTGTTATACCAGGTGTATGCTCTGCCTATCAGAGACTTTGAAAATTCCATCAGACGGACAACATGTTATGCTCGTGTTCTCCCAATAATTCCAGAAACCGAGAAATATGTTTTTGAGTATTGCATGTTTCATCATAAAGAATGAATGTTAGAGTAGTATAACCTTTGGAAGAGGAATCCTATATATGGAAGCAGGATATGAAGGTTGGTGAAGATGGACAGATGATGCCTTGTCTTTTCCTCGATCCTCAAAAAGTTCTCCAGGTTTTCACAAGTGATGAAACTTACGGGTTCCATTGCTGGAGACTCATCTGCATCTTTGCGGAATTCTTCGTCATGTACAACATGGATTGGAGAGATTACATGATCAGCAGTTGAAGATGTTTCTTTAGCTTTTACTTTCTCGTGTTTAGGCTGAGTTCGTTCAGATGCAAGCTTGTCTGTGAGAGTTTTTAGATAAGCACACAACTCTTTTTGTGCCGCAGCTACGTCATTCTAAACCTTCATGATATCAACTGTGGTAGGCTGATTTCCTCTGGTTTCTTCAGGAGGTCAACCGAAGAGTAGATTGTTTATGGCGCCAGTTCCGGTACTTGCAGGGGTGATCACTGGAGCATCAACACTTGGAGGAGTGGCGTTAGCGGTACTACTAGAGCTTGCGATATTAGGATCAGGTTTTGAACCCGGATTGGCAGACCTAAGACCAAACATCTTTGTGAGAATTGATATTCTAACCGAGAGAATGATCTCCCACTATGGTCGCTAATCTGTAGATGGGGAAAAACGATTTGTTGGTTTTTAAGGAATTAAGGAGACGACCGTATAGAGGGGACTCCTTGAACAGAATTAAATGTTCAACCTCACACAAATGCACTGCAAGAAGGGAGTTCTTTGAATTCGAGAGATCAATCTGTAGTACTCTGGCCTAAACCAAAACAACGGCCATTCCAGAGTAAATTCGGTCACAAGAGAGGATGGGTCGATCTGTAGGAGGGAAGCTGAGAAATGTGTGGAATCAATGGTAATCAAAGATTGTAGGTGTATTGTGAATTATGAATATAATAAGTTCTGAATGATTGAAATTGCTCAGTTGAGAGTAATTGCTCAATTGATGAGTTGTTGATCTCGTGTTGTTTGTGAGACGTGAGATTGTTGTTGTTTCAATCATGATTCAGATACTTATTTATATTACTGAAATTTCAGGCACCATGATTCCATGAAGTGTGACAGTTGATGGGATGAAAGAGTGGGCAAATGGAAATTGTGTTTGAAACCATTTGCTTATTGTGCGGAGACTTGGTTGATTTTCCATCCACTACTTTGTTAACTCCTTCAACTGATTGCACGACTTGTTCACATTCTATCATGTGTTTGAACACACGTACCGTAGACCGCCAGACCAAAACCCTAGTTGATATCCCCTAAGTGACACGATTGATGTCTCGTGTGATCGTGGAGTCTACAGGGAAGACGTGTATTTAGTTAGTCAGTTGCTGACTTCATGGGACGATGAGTCCATGTATTTGTTGAGTTGAACATGAAATGTTCTGAGACTCATAAATTGAACGTGTCTATTGAGACATAGGTATAATTCTTACATTGAGATTAGCAAGTATTTCTCATTCGATGGATTGTTGAATATTAATAGCTGGACCAATATTCCCTGATTTGAGAAAGTATTGCTCGTATAAGAAAATATTGCTCGTATGATGAATTATTGGTAGCATGACCAAAATAAGTATTAATCAGGATACTAGTAGTTTAACCAAGCATAATTAATAAAATACTGATCATGAGATCGTCGTAAATTTATTAGTATTCGAGTCTGGAATTATGATCCTTGGACTCATAAACCCTAATTTAATCAATTGATGATCAATTGATGGTTAATTGGAAAATTGACCATGGAATGATAGAGGGGCCGACTATATGGTACCGTGGATCAACCATGTAGTGTCAATATGCTCGCGTGAGCAAATACCAAGACCTCTTGAAGAGTTGGTGAAGAGATGATCAAATGCCGGTTTAATCATCAAAATAATGCTCGTCTGAGCCTTAGGTGATGAAACTTAATTAATTATTAAGAGGTAAGGGACCAACCAAGGGGTCATGAAACCGTCCCTGGGTGGTCACGGGATCGAATGACGATCACTCCGTCAAATTATGAAATTATTCGAAGAGTTTTGGACCCAATATGTGCAATTGCGCAAATTAGGTCAAATCATGAAAATATGTGGGACCGGCTCATTGCGAGCCAAGAGGCCAACCTTGGTCGGTCAAGGTAACATGCTTTCATCATTGAGACATCCGTATCTCAGTCCTGAGAATTTTGATATTTTCTGGTGCGCGTTTGAGCGACCATTTGAGAAAATATCACAAAATTAGGGTTTTGCTGAAACTAGGAAAACTTCATGACATGAAGGAAAATAATTGTCAAATAAAGGAATGATGAACATGGGACCGCCGAGGCCAAGGCATGGCCGATCGTCCAGTGACCACGGTCCCGTGGTGCATTTTCCTTATTTTTTATGAATTTATGAAATAAAGGAATTTGTTGAAATTAAGAAGTTTTCCTTGAAGTGAAGGAGTTTCCATTGGATCAAGGAAGAAAATAATATTAAAATAATAAAAACATGGGCGTGTGGGACCGTCTAGGGCATAGCCGTCCAGCTTAGGCCCGGTCCCATTAGTTTCCCTAATTTTTATGTATTTTATATATTTTTTCATGATTTGAAGGAGTTTTCCTAATTTGAGAGAAATATCATGAAATCAAGGAGTTTCATGGGATGAAGGAAACCTTAATAATAATAATAATAAAATAAAAGGACGTGTGGGACCGCCTAGGGTATGGCAGGATAGCTAGGGCCCGGTCCCACGGGTTCCCTAATTTTATATTATTTTTCATGTATTTTTTGAAAAATACCATGAGATGAAGGAATTTTCATGAAACTAGGGAAATAATAATAAAATAATGAGGAACCACAAGGCATGGGACCGGCCGAGATCAAGGCATGGTCTGTTGGCCAATGAACACGGCCCCACAATGTTTTCCCTAATTTTATATTATTTCCTCTGTGCGAAGGAAGCACCATGAAATTGAGGAGTTTCCTCAAAACGAAGGATATTTGTTCAAATGAAAGGATTTTCATCAGATCAAGGAAAATAATAAAAATATAATAAAATATAAAACTGGCGTGGGATTGGCTATGGCACGGTCGGCCGGCCAGTAGGCCCATGATCTCATCGCCTTGGTCAATATTTTGATTATTTTTTATTTTTTCCCTATTTTGCGTAGGTTCATTGTTTCGTCGTATTTTGAAATACTCGTTCGCACGGTGATTGTTAATGCATCATCGTTGAATACACTTGCACCTTTTGAGACAAGGCTTACTCAGAGGTAGCTCCGATGCCCGTGCGTTGAATATTTATTACTAACCCAAGGATTTCTACTGGGAAGAACCATGGTTTGCAGTAATGAAATATCTGCGAAAATATCTGCGAAAATATTTGAATATTTTCGGAAATTCTATGGATGAATCCAAGAATTTAGGAATAATTAACTTATGGCTCTATACTAGAAGAGCAAGATGTATAGGGGAATTAATTATTCCGATATGAGCTTGCTGGAACTTCATATCCTTTATATAGTCAGGGTAAACTCGTTGTTTGTATCCTGAAGTCGTTATCGCTCTATACTAGCAGAGCAAGCTTTCTAGGAGCCATCCATTTTGTGATACTATATATAAATAATTACCGAAGTGTTCAGCATTCATGAGATATGCTATTGTCTAGCCGTGAGACTACATATCTACATGTACTCTGAGAGAAGGTATTCTCAGTCATAGGATTCGATGAGAGACCCGTGTCTCAATACTCATGTATGATTGCTGGATCATAGGTTCGTATAATTATGGGTTTACGGTTTTAGCCTTTGTCGAAAATCCACTATCTACAACGGTCAATATGCGATTAAAATTGTTGTCTTTCCTAGATTAAAGTATGGTCGAGGAACCAGACATACCCGACCTGCCTTATCTTCAAGCTTTCGTGAAAAATACTCCACACAACTTCATCCACCAACTGTTGTGATAAAATAGTACCTAGTCGGATATTGCGGAGGCATTAACATTAGTAAATGAATCTGCGGCAACAAGGAAGAACACTGCAGTTTCTTCCAGGTATTTTATAATTGTACATCTGATGTTGGAAGAGATTATGAACTGAAAAATAGAACTCCATTGCCATTGCTACTGCTTCAATATGCTTTTCCTTCATTATTAATTTTCATCTGCAGTGACTGGGGCATTGTGGGTGGGAAAAACCATGCATTTTTTCAAGGAACTTAATAAGCTTAGTTGAAGGTGGATAATGGCAATGATAGGGGTTTGATGTCCAAGCCTTTGAGTGGATTTTATGAATCCCTTCATAGCATTGCTTATATTAATACATCAAAATCTCATATGCAGGCCTTTGATGCTCTTTTTTCATCTCTTGAGATGCATGGAACTTGAGTTATGACACCTGTCATTGTTCATTGAAATATGTGTCTTACACAATAAATTTCTTCAATTCGATTGATTTGTATCTTAATTGACATATTCATGTGTTCATATTAGTTGCAGACTTGTAGTACAACTTATTATGAATATTCTTAATTAATATTCGATCCAGGAAAATAGATGCCGAGCTGTGCAATGAGGCATCAGATCATTATAAATTATAACTCACAGGTAAACAAAAAACATAACTACCCGGTGCGGAGCATGGGTTACTATCTAGTAGATGATAAAAAAGGAAGACTTTTTAAAATATTTGTTGTACTTTTTGGGATGTTTATTGTTATTAATATCGCAGAGGCAATCATTGGTCGCAAACGTAGATCCACATGGTTAATTGATTACTTGGAGAAGATGGCGTTGATTCCAGAAGTGTCTAATCTTAAGGTAGGCTCTTTGTTGATTTTTACTTAATTCATGGAATTAGGGTTCTTAATTTATGGAATTAGGGTCTTTTGTGGTAGATCTAGTTATCTATGTTAACTGTTGTTTTGATGTAATTAAAGGGTGATGAAGATAAACAATTTAATCTATCTATGGTTTTCCATATATATATATATATATTTGTTGAAGTTGAACATTATCTGTAATTAATTTGTTATTATTATTTTGTCATTAAAAAGGAAAAGAGTTTACAAGAAGCTATTTGGGAGCCTAACAATGAGATGAGCCCCAACGCCCTTTTGAATGGAGATACCTATGCGATGAAAAATAAAAATTCCTAACCTAGTAAGAGGGTCGTGGCTGGCTAAACAATTCTGCAGTCTCTTAAGAAAGGTTATGGTATCCTCGCCGAGTTCACCTAGTGTGGAGAAAGCCATAATACCAAAACCATAGCCATGGATGGTGCACTTGTCTTGGTACTTATTTCGTTTACGAAGGATGGCTGAGGAAATTGCATGACCAGGGATGAAATTCCGTGTCCTGCTATTGGTGAATGGAGAGACACCGGTCATATCAAAACATACATCTTTACCGTTTTCCCAATTTTGCACGGGAATGTCAGCTGGCCGTAGCGCGGTGTTATCGTCCGAAAATAACCTAAAGAGGATTTTTTCCTGGCCGGGACACCGGATTTGTAGCAAATATCGGCAAAGACATCTCTAACCAAATCATGGTGGAAATTGAGCCCCATCTCGTTAGCACAATGTAGCGCGTGATCCCTGAACTTGGATTTTAGTTTGTCATTTTATTTTTAATTTGTTTCCTGCTATAAGTATTGTCGTTATCCTCGTCCTTATCGTAGTTCCTCATGGACCCCACCTACCTCCTACCGAAAAGTTTCATAATCTTATCTTATATCTTATATATTATCTTATCTTATCTAAAATACAAAACAAAGCTAGGATAAGTTTGCCTATGTAAGAGGTGGTCAGGATTTGTCCGTGGGAAAGATAAATCAAAGGCTGTAGTTCTCCGTGCCACACCCTACAAGTCGCACATGTGCTGTTAATTCCAATATTATGAATTAAAAATGAATACTCAAGTCAAGATATGAAATTTCAAAAATTATAACGGGGAGGTTCGAACTCATGACCTATTGTGTCATAAGAGTGGCCTCTAACCATTGTTCCACCTTGGTTGGAATTGATAGAAAAGATAAATCAACAGTGGTTGTTTGTTCAACTTAAATATTAATTAGTATAAGTGTTTTATTAATTAGTATAAGTGATTTGTCTAGAGAGAAGATAAATCTATTGTCATGGTTTGTTCAAATTCAATATTAATTAGTATAAGTTTTTTATTAATTGATGTCTCATTAATTTCTCATGATAAATGATTTATTAATTTTACATCATAAATGTCCTTTAATTAATATTAATACATATCTCCATCAATAAATAATAATTTTGACAAAAATTATTTCAATAGATATTAGTGGTGGTGGTGGTAGTAGAGGAAGAAGTAGGTGGTGGAAGCGATGGAAGGTGTTAATAAGTGGTGGAGGCGGTAACATTAGTTTTGGTGGAAGAAATAGTGGCGCTGGATGGTTTTAATGGAGGTTGTATTGGTTTTTTCTTTTCGAATCAAAAATAATAATTATTTTTTTTACATGACGGGTAACATTGTATTGTGAAAAGTATAGTTGGTTATTTTTGACACGATCAATAAAGGCGGATAACAAATACTTTTGGGATGATACCAAATCATATAAGACAAAATGGTTGTTTTTGGTACCACTGCTATCTTTGGTAACCGTTCGTACGCATGATTTTCAGTATTAATAATAAACATATAGTTGAAAAAATTAATTGACGACCTAAGTTTGTTAAATATAAACTTTATACATGACGTATGGGATTAAAAGTTATGAGTGTGCCCAATATTCTACGATTGATGGGAAATGGTGGTGGTGGAGAAAGAAGTGATATCTGGTGGTTTGTGGTACTGGCCGGTATTGATGAGTAGTAATTGACTATGTTAATTATGTGCTGCTACAAAAGGATAACACTGTAAATTAGAAATGTGGTTGATCGTCTTAATGCTAATATAAACTTGGTTAAAATACATGAAAATTAAGAAGAAGAAAAAACATTTGGATGTCACGTTATATAATAAATAACACTAAAAACTACATATTTAGTATCAAGGTTTCTCCCTCCAATAGATAAATCTAAGGTTGTATTGAGATCCCGTAAGCAGAGGGAGAGTTGTTCTTGGATTTCTGAATGATAATGAATATAATGAAACGCTCCCTCTCGGTTTCTCCAATGAAAACCGAAACCTTCTAAACAAAAATCAATTGAACAACACTTAGATGGAACGCATCACCACCAGTGTAAACTTCTCTGAATTGCTACATATCCAGTGAAATTTCTACAGATTAATCTGGTGATTTCGTCTTACCGTAGTTTTTAACGAGGCATGCAATTAAATCTCTAATAGTGATTTTAAAGGTATTTAATAATTACAAAATTCTCTTATAAGTTTTGTTTATGCAAGTATTGATTTAACTTGGGTTCTTTTATATTTTTGTGTTAAGTTGATGAATTTTTAATTTGAATACATGTTTGGTTAACAAAATTTGATACATTAGGGTATTTTCTTTGTAGCACAGATGTTAGTCTCTCACTTTTCCCGTTAGCACTTTGTTTCGATCCCGTATTTGTAGACATTATTTGACTAATGTTGGGGTATTTGTTTAATCTCAAGGATGATTAAACCCAGTGTGTGTTCTACACATTGAAGGCGACATAAGTTTGTGTCGGCTCTACCTTGAAACTAATAATTTTTCTTCGGAAGGTTAGTTGAATTTATGTAGATACAAATATTAATATGACTATGCTCTTTAAAACTCCAAATTACTTGAGTAACACTAAATGTGAGAACGTCATTCATGCACTACTTATCATAGTTGGTGTGAAATCTTTTTATCCACGAATTTCTTCAATTTTATGTTATCAATATGATTGACAAAGAATCTTACAGATGTTTTGATTTACTATTATAAGTTTATTTTTTCAACTCACATGTGTATATCTCAGCCTTCCTATAGCCAAGGGTTCTTCATTTTTATAACTCTCACATTTGCAAAAACTAAATAAATAGTGTTTATCTGTAGGGAAAATATTATGGGTTTTTGCTTCACTCCTTAGAGCCTTAGTTATCAATAATTTCGGAACAAATGTATTCATAAACATCATGGAGTTGGATTGCCAGTTTAGGTATATGTACTGTTAGATGAAATATTCTTTTTGAAATTTGAAATGATGGTATGATGGAACAATAAATGGGGAAAATTTTTATTTAGCGTATTTTATATTTTTTTTCATGTTGGCACAACATTATTACTCCGTCCAGATAATAAATTGGAATAACATGCTTAAGTAAAAAATAAAAAGATCAGGTTACCCATTTTGTTTCCCAAAACCTATTTGAATATCAAAATAATTACTCACGAAAAAAATGAAGCAAGATGAATGTGAACAACATCGTATTGGCACGGGTTAAGATCTAGTACTAATATAAAGAAAATACATATTTTCAACCGTCACTCCTCTTCAACCGTGGCACAGAGATTATCAAAAATACCCTTTGTATTTTCAGTTCCCTGCCTGTATTTACGTAATATGAAAGATGATACAAGGATATATTCGTCAACCGCTGATATTTTGTCGACAAATAAAACCCTTTGTGTTTTTCATTTTTGTGCCCGGGTCATCGTAATAGTATAAAAGAAACAAGGTTAGATATGTAAAAAAGCGACATAAAGGTGGGTAGTTCGAATCCCACTAACCCAATTCTTTTTTGACTAAATTTTCGACTTCAATTTCATCTCTCTTTGTTCTTTGTATTTAATTAGGTTAGAACCTAATCAAGTAATCAGATAGAAACGGAGTTTCAGCGTAGAAATGTCGACGAAGAAATTTGTTGATCAAAGATGTCCATATCCTCTACTCGAGCAAAGAAACAATCTCACAAAGGTATTGTACTCTTCTCTTTAGTTTGGATTCGAGTTGAAATGTTTATTTTTGATTGGCATGCTCAAACAGATTCTCCGATTATCAGCGCAAATATTAAGCATTTTAGAAAGACCAATTACTTTTAGAAGATTCCATCTTAACCTATTACATTGACTGGTAAGTAACTTATAATTATAATTTCTTACTTCGATTAGTTAGTAAATTACAGCGAGTCTGCTTAAAACAAAATTAATGTGTAACTTCGTAGAAACTAAAATATCAAAGTGTCGCTATGCACTGAATTCCTTCAGTAGTTTAACCAAAATTTCCATCAGTAGTTCAGTTGTAGTACTGCGAAAATTAAGTTTGTGAACATAATCTGTTTGTGTAAATACCTAAGAGAATATCCCTGTCTAATTTTTTTTCTGAACTCTCTTTTGCTTAATTTATTCTGTTACATTTTAGTTCACTTTTTGGTTTGATTTTTAGATGGATTCGTTTCAAGATAAGGTTTCAGGTAGTCATCCACGTCCAACTCCAAGAATTATTTAAGTAGCTCGGCTTCTAGAGCTAATCGAGAGTGGTGTTAGGTGGATCAACCTCTTTTATTCTTTAACTCCCATGGTAGGTCATTTCTTCATTTATTTATTTTATTGTAGGTTTATCTATGTGATTATTATTATGGTGGAGGTTCTCTGAGCTACGATCTAGCCTACTTTCAGCAATCTTACTTTTGCTTTACAGTGGTAATTTGCTGGCCATGCAACCTGTTTTAGCTTTTGAACCTCTGCACCATACTTTTCTAATTATTTAGTAACTTTTTTTGTTTGTTGAGCCAACATGAAATTGTTCTACAGTAGAAAAATCAAGTGAACAACTATTTATTGATTGGTATGTCTCTCAATACCTTAGTGAGTTTTTATGTGACATTAAAGTTGGGATGTGAAGTAGACTTTAGGAAGATATCAGTTATAACAGAGGTGTTTAAAAACGCACTTCGTTCTTGCCTTTTGTCCATCTCTAACTGAAAACGCCATGGCTCTATAAAAGGCTCCCAAGTAATAAACTTATCGTGTACGTCAATTAGACATCATATACACTATAAACAAAGTACTTTCTTTTATTCATGCAGATACTCAGAGAGGTATGGGAATTTGCTGATGGTGGTGGTTGTTCAGCTGTTCTTACAGAACAGGATTTGATGCTTTAGCAGCTGCGCTTGTGAGATACTATTAAGGTGAGTTCGCGATGTTGGGATGCCAACAAATTCTCCACTACTATCATTTTTAAATCATAAGAATTATGCATGCAGTGACTTATTGTGGAGCTTTATTATTGTTCTTCTATTTGATTTTAATTGTCCCATCTCTTTGACACCTTGGTTGGAGTTTTATCAGTGTTGTTTTGTAAAACTAAGACCACCGGACCCATTATATGTAGGTTGTAAATGATATTGCTCTTGCAGAGTAAGTGTATTATCATGCTAATGTAGCATGAACTATCGAGGTTGTCTTGATCTTCTTTGATAGAGATACGTCCCATTCCAGATACACCTTCAAAGCCTATATTTTATCAATTTATGAGATGTCACTGCCTAGAGTTTATCAAAGGCTGTGGAAACTCAACACTTAGCATCGGTCAATTATGCCATAGTGAATCATTTTTGCTTTATTGGAGAGGCTATGAAGAGAGGCTATTATCCAAGTTTATACGATCACTTTCATTTCACTGATTTAAGTATTGAGTATCAAGGAGGAGATTAAACAAGCTAAGTGTTGGATAAAATTACTAGGTAAAGTGGTTCATGATCTTCAGCTAAGTGTTAGATATTCTTATAATACTTCATAACAAGTAACTCTCAGACATCTTCTGCATTTAGTTTCAGGTGGTTTGGCTGTGTAAATGAATCGTGAAGAATGTTATGATTACTTTGTACAATTGGATATGGTATGTAATTTAATTGGTGTTTATCGGATTGCAGGATAGATCTCTTGATTCTTTACTGAAGGTAGTCTTAGGAAAATCAGTGTGGTGGGTAATGAAGGACATAGATAATGATGTCGATAATGATTGGATCAAAGCAGATACGCTTGTTGATTTTGGAGTATAGAACTGATTTTGGAGTACATAAACAAAGGTACATTTATGTGGAGGTTAGTTGGTAGTCTTTTAGTGCATAGGCACATACATTGTGTTGCTTTCGAAGGAAGATTGTTCCCCAAAAATATTGTAATTTGTTACTCCTATGATTTATAGCTTTTGTAAGGTAAGGACAGGTCGGCAGGTGCATCGCACATCCGTCTTTATAGGCCTGCCCGATGAGTTACATATGTATACAGAAGTCTTGTTATCTTAGAAAACTAAGAGTAATTGAAAAATTATCAAATGAAAAATACCGAGTTTAGTCGGATTTAATTTTTGCACTTGGCATTGATTGTTGATTTGGACCGTTAGCCGGTTGTTGACTTTGACCGTTGACTAATGAACCCAAAAAACATTATGGAACAAACAGAAGGGAAGGTACATCGCGCTTGCGTGCTATACTAGTCACCTAAGGAATATGAATTTTTTTATGGCAGTGATATACCAGATTATCTCTCCATGTGGACCATGTCTATTTTATGGTTGTAAACCGAGCTCGAAATACTAGAGGGATTTTCGAAGAAGTGCAGGCCCGACATCAAAGAGCAGTCACATATAATGAGTGCGTGGAATACTAGGAAGCGAATAGATCGAGTCTAGGCGTGTAAAAGTCACCAGGTCCTGGCGGTAGGGGTGTACAAAATGCCCGGAAGCCTGCGACCTGCCATGTACCGCCCGGGTCCGAAGGAGCCCATAGACGCCCGACAACCTGTCATGGGCTAGCCCGGCCTGCCCGATAATTTTAAGTGGGCGGTCTCGGGTTTTTGTTCAAAAATTAGAGCCCAGCCTGGTCGCCTGTCCGTAGCTCTGTTTAGATTTTACCCGAAAGCCTGTTTAAGTACCCGACCTGCCTAATATAATATTCTTTAAGTATACTGTATATTTACATTATACGCTTAAAAATATAATAACTAAATAATATACGTATATTAAATTAGTTTGGCTATTTTCGTCAACAAGAAGAAGATGACGAGAGAATATGTATACGTGTATTATTATATCATTAATCCATATAATCATATTACCTAAAACTATGTTCTTTCCTTTTTTCTTATAATATTTCTTGTTATCTCCTTCGAACTCTAGGTTAGAGAGTTTAGAAAGTTTTGCCAAAATTTCTCTCCTTTTGATTTTAATCAGAGATTTTACTTTCCTTTCTCTCATATTCTCTCGTCATCTTCTTCTTTTTGTCTTATTATTTCCTTTCTCTCATATTCTTTAGAGAGATTTCAGCCAAATATTGTGTCATCTCTTGGTATAAATTCAGAATGGATTGTTATACGATTTGCAAAATTGAAATCCTTTTTAATCATAATGCAATCTCCTTCTTTATTTCTAGGTTTGAATCCATTCAATATCTATTGTTAATTTCTTTTGGAGAAGAAGGGGGTGATAAAACAGTAAGTTTTTTGTTCTAATCAAATGGATATCTACGCAATCCATATTTAATACATTCAATTATGTTCTATGCTTCTATTTTGGATGGTGTTGAAAGCATGATACTTTAGGTATTGGTTGATTTGGTATTTTTGTTTATTGTCCTGATAGATTTACATTTGATAATTAAAAGTCAGTTCTATAACTAAGATTTGTTAGTTGTCTTATAAGATCATTAGTAAACTTCGGCTAGTAGACCTTGGTTATGGACAAATTTATCGGTCCCTATCAAGCTGCTTTTTTAACATTGAGTTACGGATAATATAATAATTGCCCATGAAATTGTTGATACTATGAGAAAGTGTAAGGCTAAGAAAGGTTTGATGGCAATTAAATTAGATATGTCAAAAGCCTTTGATAGGATAGAATGGGGTTTCTTGATTGAAATACTTTTTTTATCAATTTGATCAAAAATTTAAGTCTAATTGATGTTTTTTGATAGTTTTGTGACACTTCTTAATGTTATAACTAAGAACATAAGTTTACTATTTTTTTGTTTTGTTGACATAAGTTTACTATGTTTTTTTTTTTGGTTGACATAAGTTTACTATTTTTTTTTTGGTTGACCAGGTTTGTAATTTTTCTCTAATTTGAAGCATGGATGTTTCTGATTTGGTTGAACAACACCCACTTCAAATGTTACAAATTCACAATCACCATCCGGTCTATCCCATACTACCGGTGGAACTAAAAAAAGAAAACTAACGTCAATTGTATGGAAAAATTTTGAAAAAAATTGAAGAAGTGGATCCAGATGATCCACAAAAGATAAAGAGGTTGAAGGTTACACAGTGCAAGATATGTGATCGAAAGTTTTCGGGGGATCCAAAAGCAGGCACTTCTCATCTCAAAAGGCACATGGACAGCTGTTTGAAAAAGAGCCAATCTGCTGATGAAATACAGACATTAATAGATCAAACTGGGTCAGGTACTTATACTGCATTTCGATTCTGTCAAGCAAGATCTAGAAAGAACATTATAAAATTGATTATTTTGAGGGAGTTGCCATTTCAGTTCGTAGAAGATCCATTTTTCCAGTGGTTTATAAACGACAGTTTTCACCCTGGATTTGTGAAATTTTCTCGAACCACTGTTAGGCGTGATATTTTAAAAAAAATTGAAATGGAAAAACAAGTTTTAAAGAGAACTTTGTTAGAGGCACCTGGAAAAATTTCTTTGACATCAGATTTGTGGTTGTCGTGTCAGAAGTTAAGTTACATGTCTATCACTGCTCACTTTTTAGACAAAAATTGGGTCTTGCATAAAAGGATAATTTCTTATACTTTACTTGACAAGTCCCACACTGGAGAACATATTGCTGAGTTACTTATTCAGAAACTTGCCAATGACTGGGGTATTTCTAAAAAGATTTTTTCATTATCCTTGGATAACGCTAGTGCAAATACTGTTTCGGTTGAACGGTTAAAAGTGATGCTGCCTGACTTGCCATCGAAAGGAGACTTATTTCACGTAAGGTGTTGTTGTCATATCTTGCATTTATTCATAGATGATAGCAGGAAGAAAGTTAAGGATTTTCAAGAAATGATTTCTTATGTTAAATCTAGTATAGAATTCATTTTTGCTTCATCTGTAAGATATGACCAGTTTCGAGCATTGTGCACATCAATGGGTTTGAAACCAAAAAAGCTTCAGCTAGATGTCAAGCACAGGTGGAACATTACTTATTTCATGCTAAAAGATGCACTTCCTTATCGTGCTGCAATTTCAAGCTTTCTCGCTGATAGGACGTGTTCTGATTTAACTGATTACGATTGGGATATTGCTGAATTATTATGCAAGTTCTTGAAGCCTTTCTATGATGCAACCAAACATTTTTCTGGTGTCGATTATGTGACAAGTAACTCTGTTCTTAATTATTTATTTAGAATTGGGAGGGTCTTACAGAAACACAGGCATATGAGTCAGCTCAAGGATATTATTGTTGTTATGGAAAAGAAGTTTGTCAAATATTGGGGTGAGACTCCTATTTTATTCGGCATTGGATGCATTCTTGATCCCCGTCTTAATCTCAGAGGATTGGAAACTACATTAGCTGATATAAAGAGTTGTTTTAGTACTTCTTCATACGTCATTCGATGTCATGCAGAGCAAAAATCTTTGGTAGTATCTAAACTTAAAAGTTTATTTGCAGAGTATACTATTATGTTAAATGAGCAAATGCAGAATGGGTCTAGTAATAACTCAAATTCTACTAGTGATCAACCACCTTTACATAGTGTTCCGCAGATGCAAGAAGACACAATCTCTGACGATGAAGACGACTCCTTTTGGCAATCCCGAAGTCAGAATAGGAGGGATCCCCTTTCTACAAAGATCGTAAGAAGCGACGAGATACTTCGCAGAGCAGAACCAAGAACTTTTGAAGATATGAAGAATTTTGACATATTGGGTTGGTGGAAAGCTAATGAAAAACGATATCCAGTCCTTTCTTGCATTGCACGAGATGTACTAGCAGTCCCTGTCTCCACAGTTGCTTCTGAATCTGCATTTTCTCTCGGCAAGCGTGTGTTGAGTGATTATCGCAGTAGCTTAACACCGCAAATGTTGGAATGTTGTGTGATTTTAAAAGATTGGTGGAAAGCTGAACTTAAAAATCGTATGATGACACTAGATCCACTAAATGACGATATTACTCCAGTTGATGATGAGAATGATGTCTCTGAATCATCATGTGTCTCTTTAAGGTAAAATTTATGCAATTTTTTTATTTTATTTTCATGTCTATGTCCGATTGTTCAATTTTCTTATCAACTCTTTAGATACAAGCAAGGCTATAACTTGATGCGCATGAATTTACAATTTGTTCATCAATATTATTGTTTGTGTTAATTTTTGTTACTTGAATTGTTGATTAAATTTTTACTCTTCTTGATTTGTGTAGGTAGACGGTAGAATCTGAAGTCATGTGGGGAAGAGATAGACAAAGCGGGATATCGAAATATGAGTTTATTCATTTCATTGTTTTTATTAGGAAGATGGAATAAAGTTTTGGAGTAGCAGTAGTGTTATGAATTTGTTTGATAATAGCCTAGTAGCGGTGTTATGATTTTTTGTTGAAGTACTTTGATTTGAACAATCTACAATTTTATGCAATTTACTGGTTTTTTTGTTAAACAGATTAGTTATTATTTTCTCATTTAATATTATCAAGGCTTGATACCCGCCCAGCCTGGCCTGGCCTGGCCCGTCTTGTTTCACAGGCTTGGACAGGCCATGGGCAGTAAATTTCTGCTGCTGCCCGGCCCGGCCTGGCCTGTGAAACTTAATGGGTAGTTAGGTTGCTAAGCCCGTCCAGCCCGGCCTGTGGTATAATCGGACTAGGGCCGGCCTGCCCGGCCCGATGTACACCCCTACCTGGCGGGTATCTTTAGTCTTCTTCAATGGGTGTTGGCATTTTAAAAAGGGGATGTTGTGGCTATGCTCCACGACTTCCACTCAACCTCTTCATTTTCAATATGACGTACATAACTTTGGTTCATAAGTCTAGTCTGACTGAATTTTTGAGGGACTACTACATGCCTTTAATTCTATAGAATCATTTCAAAAAGTCCTAGCTACTAGACTCTCGGCCGTAATGGGTAAACTCTAAAAACAAACAACTTTCATAAGTGAGCGACGGAATATTGATGGGGCTATGGTGGCCAATGAGGTAGTTGACCAGCTGACTTAAGCAGAAGACTGAAGAAGCCAGGTGCTGTTGTGACATTCAGCATGTAGAAAGCTTTTGATAGTGATGAGCTTTGTGTTGGAATTACCTAATTTGTAATGTCCAAATGAAGTCTAAATGGGTTTACAGGTGTTTGTTTAAATACGTACAAACCAAAGTGTGACAATTATGTCATAGCGTGGCAAATCTGTTACGAATTCAGAAATGTGGCAAATCTGGATAAAGTGGCAAATTTGTAACATCAAATAACAAGAAGAAAAATAGTTAGAGCTTGTGGCAGAAGCTCGTTCGATCCGAAATGGGCGTAAAAGTTTCCGCTACGAATTGATGGGTTTCAAAGCTTTCGAGTTGAGAAGATATGAAGATTAGAAAGAAAAGATGTTGCTCGTGAAGTTGAAGTTAAATAGTTTTGATATGCAAAAACGTCTCCAAAAAATGAAAGGTGAAAAGAGAAAAGAGAAATTGTAGGGAGTGCATGTGGAAAAGAGTGCACTTTTGTACATGGCATGGGAAAAGCCATGTTGTCACGAGATGCTAATCCTCTACTCGTGACGGGAGTAGCCGGGTGAAGGCTAAGAGATGGCCGCTTAAAGGCCAGGCCGAGTGAAGGCCGAGATGGTGGGAACGCACCCATTTAGAGGCTAGCAGAAAAGATAAGCTAGATGGAAGAAAAGAGGATAGAGAAAAGATATTTGGAGACACTACGAGAAGACGAGATGATGTCAATGCGAAGAAACTCCATAGGCATAGTTGTTAGCCTCCATAGGCATAGTTCTCTTCTTCTTTTGTAGCCTATAAATAGGCATGTTGTATTCATTTGTAAGTAAATAAGGTAGCAAGAATCAATCAATACAAAGTTCAAGTTACAAAGTCCTTGCTTCCACCCTTCACTACTAGAGCTCTAGGAGCTCTATACGAGCAACACCACGATGCTCGTATATCTCCGAAAAATATTATCAAGGTTTCTAAGTTCTTGATAAGAGTATAAATTTTAACTCTTTGTTTCCAGTATTGGGACTTTGGGAGTCGGTTCCCAAAGCTACGGGGTTTAGCCTTAAGTGATTCAAGTATGTATCCCGATGGTGTGTCCATGTCAGTCATTATTAACGGCTCTTCTTTCGGCGAACTTAAAAACTCATAGAGGGATGTTATCTAACGTTACAGTGGAGAGACTCTCAAGAATGCAGGTAGAGGCAGTAGCTATGCTTCAAGGCTTCAGTTATGCACCATCTAAATCTATCTTTCATCTTTAATATGCTGACGATATTATAGTGTTCCTTGAAGCTGATTGGAGGCAGTGCTACAACTTATTTAGTTGTTTGAGTTGCTCTGAGGTGATTTCTTGACATTAGACCTTTTGATCAAGGAGGATTTGGGGACTTCATGGTTATTTGGTATCATCTGCACCACTGAAGAGGTGTTTTGAAAGAAGATAAATCCATATCCCATACGATCTATGGTGAAACGGTCGTCTGATCCTATAAACTGATGTTGTGTTGTTCATTCTCAATAATTCCTTAATTTTTTCGTTATCAGATTTCTTCTCAGTTATTTCTTTATTCTATTTATTTCCTTTTCCCATTCTCTACACGTAGTTCTTTTCCTCTTTTTTTCTTACTTCTAATTTTTCTTGTTTTCTTGTTTTTTTTTTTTTTTGATGCAAATTGTTTATCTAATGTTGTGTTAATTTTCTGTTTGCAGAGCCGTTTTCACTATCATGAATGGCATTCAGTATTGGACTTTTTTCCAGTGTTTTCTTCTTCTACCAATGTTGTTGTTGCAGCCTCATGTAGTCTTCACAACTTCTACACAAGCATTATTGCAATCTACCAATATGGTAGAACAGTACAGTATGTCAAGTATTATGATTTTGATCATGTTTACGATTACTTAGAGATTCTCATGATTACCAGTAGTGAGTTAACGAGTCGGAATCAGATCAGAGAGATTCAAATTTTGAATTATCTACACCAACAGTTTCCGCCTATTTTCAAGCATGATTGTAAGAGTTATAGTTATTTTCCATTCAAGTCAAATTTGACCCGTAATTTTCTCAATTTCCTAGATTTATCCCCTAATTCCCAACATATTTTCTTACTCTTTATCCCTTATCATAGTTATAACAATATAACTATATTTGGTTACTATAGATATTCTGAGAATCAATATATTAAACAAGGCATAAACAACCTAAAGTTTATCTCTTTGAATCTCATCGACCCTTCTTCCAACCCTAATCTCATGGCTTCTTCCTCAACAAACCAAGTTACAACAATTACTTCCCAAATGCAACTCACTAAAATTCGTGATATCAATGCCAAGCAACTAAGGCGAGCAGTTGGTTCCACAAAAGCTATATCTGCAGCCACAGAAGATTGGACTAACACTCTTATTGGCAAACTTCATTATGAAGATCCTGTGGAGACTGACACAGTTAGAAAGGAAGTGACACAAATCTTATGGAAGAAATACAAAGTGAGACAAATAAGAGCTCTGTATAAGAACATATTTCTCTTCAAGTTTAACTCTATGGAAGTTGTTAAAGCTATTTTGAGAAAAGGACCTTGTAATGTTTAAAAATGTCATCTTAACCTCAAAAAATATGACCCACTATTGACATCAAAGATCAAGTTTTCACTAACCAAGATTGGAATGTTCAGTTCAAGAATTTTTTACTCGAGCACCGTTCAGTTCAAGTTATTGATGAAGCCTTGGAAGAACTTGGACCAAAAATCTGGACTGATCCACCAAACTGTAGGTCGGTGGCTAGTAGCATGATCACAGCTAGGGTTACAATTGATCTTAAGAAGCCGTTATTTAGAGGTGGATGGTGGAATACAGCATCAGGAGGAGTCACATGGGTCAGGTACCATTGGGAAAGACAACCTCATAAGCTTTGCCAAGAATACTTTACAGTCGATCACAATGATGATGAGTGCAAAAATGTAGCAGAAGATCTAAATATTCGTAGATACACAAATGAAGAGTACATATCTCATATTCATGAGTTAGCCACAGCTTATGAAGTTGAGATTTCAAATGACTTAGATCTTATGATTCAACAAATCTGTGAGGCAAGCCAAAGACAGATAAATGAAGGTAAATAGGAGCAAGAACAAGTCAGGAGAGCTAAGAGAACAAGAACTACTGATGAAGAGATTGAACAGGACTCGGATTCCATTATGGATTCTCAGCAACAAGGTAATCTTGATAATACCGTGAATCACAATACTGCGACAACAAATGAGGTTGTTAAAGATACGGAACATGATCTGGCTAAAGAGGGAAAACAACTTGCAATAGAGTACATTCATGATGGTGCACAGGCTGCTATTGTTTTGGTAATATATTAATCTCTAATCTATTTACATTTTGCTGTTTATTCTTACACTCAAAACTTTATTATTTACTTTCCTCTAAATAAAAACATGAAAGTCTTAAGATGGAATTGTCAAGGTTTTCTTGGTAAGGACACTATAGATCATATAGCTCATCTTAACACTCTTGATATCATGTTTATTTGGGAAACCAAAATAAATGATAACATGATAGTTAATCTACCTAACTTCTTGTGCATGCCAAATAAAGTTTATATCCCTTCTGTTGGAGCTGTTGGAGGTCTTATTCTTTTATGGAAAGATGATTTTACAGTTAACATAGTTGTCTCAACTAGTAAAATGATTCATGCTATAGTTACCAATGACCCTAGCAAAGGTGAATGGTTCCTTTCACGTGTTTATGGTACTCCCTATAAAACTGAACAATGATCTTATATTAATGATCTTAGTAAATAAGTTACTATCCCTTGGGTTGTTTTAGGTGATCTCAACATCACTATGAGCCCTAATGATAGGAATTTTGTCTCTTCTCAAGTCACTCCTAGTGAAATTCTAAATCTTATAAAGGACTCAGACCTGTCAGATATGGGTTTTTGTGGTAACCCTTTTACCTGTACCAGTAATAAACATGGAACAGGAAAAAATAAATTTAGACTAGATAGAACTTTGACCAATAGTAAATGGTCCTTAGTTTACCTTGACTCTAGTCTTAGTCACCTTGCCCAAAATGGTTCTGACCATTCTCCCATTTTACTTGAGTTATCCAAACTTCATATAAATTCAGGTAGATCATGGAATTTTTTTGAACATTAGCTCCAACATGATAGTTGTAGTGAGGAAATAAAAGATGTTTGGTTATCTAATTATTCTGGCCCACGTGCTTTTATTCTAACTAATAAATTATCTAACACTAGAGATATTCTTTCTATCTGGAGTAAAGGCACTTTTGGAAACATTAATAACAGGATTTCACAGCTTCAATCAGAATTATCCAATCTACAAGCCACAAATATTTATGGTTCTAATACTGCTGCAGTTATAAATCCGGAGAAAGATATTATAGATCTTAATGATATTATTGCAAATTCTAATAGGCAAAAGGCAAGGGATCATTTTTACAAGGACATGTCCATGAACTCCAAGTATTTCCATATTAGAGCCAATAGAAGAAGATGTCGCAACAGAATTGATGCTCTCTTGGCTCCAGATGGATCTTGGTGTACAGATAGAGATAGTCAAGCTAATTTACTCAAGAATCATTTTCAAGTTCTTATGATTACTTCTTATCCTCCTGATAGTTGGAACTTTCTACAACACATACCACAGTGCATCAGCATAAAAGATAATCAAGAATCAGAACCAATTCCAACTGAAGAAGAAATCACCAAGATTTATTCTCCATGGAACCTTGGACATCATCAGGACCAGACGGATTTCCTCTTGGTTTTTACCAATCTCAATGGCAGACAGTAAAGGAAGACGTTTGTTCGATGATCAAGTATTTTTTCCACTCAGGTTTTCTTCTAAAACAGCTAAATAGAACAAGAGTTTCTTTGATTCCTAAGATACAAACACCTCAAAAACCTGAAGAATTTAGACCAATTGCTTTATGCAATTCAGTTTATAAAATTATCTCAAAGATTATTGCTTTGAGGATGAAGAAACATATCTCCAACATCATATCCCCAATGCAGTCTGCTTATGTACCAGGTAGATTAATTTCAGAAAATATATGCCTGGTATTAGAGATAGTTCAAGCTATGAAGAGGAAAGAAGGAAAGAGTGGTCATCTTGCACTCAAAATGGATATGAGTAAGGAATTCAATAGACTTGAATGGGGATTCTTGTTAAACATTTTAAGTAAAATTGGTTTCTCAGAAAATTTTTGTCACCTCATATCGCAATGTATTTCAACAACGGAGATAGAAGTTATGCTCAATGGCTCTCCCACTACGGCTTTCAAACCTTCTAGGGATATTCGTCAAGGTGATAACTTATCACCTTACTTGTTCATCCTGGCAATGGAATCTTTCTCAAGATATCTAGCTTATTGTGAGAAGACTGGTCAGAAAATAGGTATGAAGATATCTCGCTCAGCTCCTAAAATAAATCATCTCTTATTCGCAGATGATTGTTTGTTGTTTTGCAAAGCAAACCATTCTCAAGTTCATAAATTGCTACGAGTCATCGAAGAATTCAGTTCTTTCTCAGGGCAGTTGATAAATTTTAGAAAATCAACTATTTATTTTAGCTTAAACATGGAACCAAGCATGTGCCAAACTATCAGTGGTATAATGCAGGTAAGACAGTTAAATATTGAAGAAGGGAAGTATCTTGGTCTTCCCTTCTTCATTGGCAGAAGCAAACGAATACCTTTCTCAACTCTTGTAGATAAAATGGACTTCAAGATTTCAAAATGGAATGGAAGCAATATGTCAGAAGCGGCTCGTTCAGTTATGATAAAAAATGTTTCAAATGATATTCTCATCCATTACATGACGAGTTTCAAGCTCCCTAATGTTACTATTAAAAAAATATGCTCTGTTCAGCAAGCTTTATGGAGAAATAAAAAATATTCCAAAGGAAACCATGTGATCAAATGGAAAAAAACTCAAAAAGCTAAAGAGAAAGGGGGTTTAGGTTTGGGTTTTCGAGATATAAATTTTTTTAACAGAGCACTTTTGGCAAAGACGGCTTTGAAGCTATGTTCTGACTCTAAATCTATGATGGTTAAATCCTTACAGGCAAAATATTTTCCTGACAATAATTTATTTCATTTGAAGAAGAAGTCTAACTCTACTTGGTAATAGAGGAGTATGAGCTCAAAAATTGATTTTGTCTTAAAGCACAGTTGTTGGTGTTTGGGAGATGGTAAATCAATTCTTATTTGGAAGCATAAATGGATCCCTGACATGGAAACTCCACCTTCTCCTTTACAGGGTTACTCTATACATCAAGATTTTAGATATGTTCATCAACTATTCTCCCATGAATCTAATACATGGAACATTGATATTCTAAATCAGTTCTTTGAGCCTCTTATAATTAGCCATATACTTCGCATCTCTATTCATACCAGTCAAGAAGACAGGTTGGTATGGATGCTTGAGATAAATGGAAATTTCTATGTAAAGTCTTGTTACCGTCGGATGTATGAAGAACAAAACAATATAGTCTCTGTTGGTCCAAGAATGAGGAAAATATATTCTACTCTATCGAAGTTACATGTCCTTCCTAGAATAAGACACTTCTTGTGGAAGGAAATCTCTGACTCATTATCTACAAGGGATGTCTTAAGATCTCTTGTTCCTGGAATTTCAGTTGAATGTCCTTTCTGTGAAAAAGTTCAAGAAACTCCCTCACATATTTTGATAGACTGCAACATAGATAGAATAGTCTGGTTCACTATTCTAGGATGGACTTATAATGGATCAATCACTTTATCAGACTGGGTTTGCAGTTGGTTTGACGATCTTCAGTCAAGGAAAATTACTGAGAAAGATATATGTAGCAGAGCCATTATCAGTTGGTGTCTCTGGTCAGACAGATGCGACAAGGTTTTCAAAAATATCAGTCCTCTGCCAGATAGAAAAATTAAGAGATATAGAAGCTACATCGAGGAGCATGCAATACTGAAATTCCTATTATTGCATTCTAACAAAAAAATCAGTCGTTCTAATATCTAGTGGATCCCTCCTTCCTCTGATACTCTTTGTCTTAATTGTGATGGTTCTTATAAAGATACTAATAGAGGGATTGGGCTAATCATTCATAACTGTGCGGGTACACAGCAAGCAGCAAGGTGCATCTAACTATAAGGTTTAAGGGATGCGGGGCATGCTGAATGTGTAGGATTGTGGAAATAATTTAATTGGGAAAAGAGTTTGAAGCTAGAGAATGTGCACTTTAAGCTGGATGCAAATGCAGTAGTAAATGCAGTCAATAACATCAAAAACTCTATTGACTGGAGATTATTTAACATGATCAAAGACATCAAAGTGTTTTTTACTTCTTTCAATTCTTGGAAATGTTCTTACATTCCCAAAGAAAGTAATAAGGTAGCAGACATTCTCTCAAAATTAGCCAGAGAGAGTCGTTTATCTAGTATTTAGTTTAGTACATCTCCTAGAGAGATCTCAACTCAATTAGTAGCTGATGTAACTCATATTCCAAACTGATTGGTTTAGCCTCAATAAATATTCTTTTTTCATTTCAAAAAAAAAAAAAGACAAAAAAAAAGAGAGGAGGATTTGGTACAAAAAGTGTAGACTGTGTGACTAGGAAATAGAAGATTGATGGTCAAGGGTTAGATCCCTAATTTGTCTCCTACTGTTTCAATGCAAAAACCAGGTCACATGTAATGTAACCAAAAATATGGATGAGCTATAGATTGGTTTATCCCCTTGATAAGCCCGTCCCTGATTAGACAGAATTTTATTAGATGTGGTGGCACACCAGTCATCTATCAGTTGGAAGTAACGATGGTCTCTTTCTTGATTGATAAATTTCCAGACTAAAATAATAAATTGCCAGACTAAAATAAACTTCTTTATTGTGGCAAAGCGGGGATGTCCCTGCTGACTGCATATTTTGTATGGCTCTGGTCTAGGGGTGCACAAACGTCGGTTCGGTGCGGTTACATGCCAAACCGTTCACCTAACCGTTGCCACTGCGGTTATCATTTTTATAACCGTCACCGAACTTTACTTTTATCGGTTCGGTTAAAAACCGTTACAAATTGGATCGGTTTTTTACGCATCTTATCGGTTTTCACCGATTCTCTTTTTCAATGAGAAAAAATTCCTTTATCACAGATTCAATTCTGAGATTATATACATAAATCCTCATATATACACATCTCACCAAACCATCTTACAGATTCATATGAATTTCATTCCAATTTAGACAAATTCGTACACCTATTCAAAATATCATATGCAACATCTAAAGATTTTAAACCCTAATCAATCTAACAAAAACAACAAATCGATGATATCATGGTCATGTGAATACAAAATTAGAACATTCACATCTTGTGTCTCATCTTCAAATTAAACTCCAACCCAATCTCTACACAAAAAACCAATTGAAAGCAACATTAAAATCGTCAAATAATTAAAGAAAAACTAAAAATGAAAATAAGATTAAGAATAGAACCCCTTTACCAAATCCAAATATCATCTTGTTTTACTTTTACCTGATCTTTAACTTATTCCATCTTGAATGTGAGTTATGTATACACGGCGTCTAGATGGGTTTCTCTTAAACATCACAAGTTAAAATGTCAAATCATGGAACTAAAAGTCTACCGAATCGCAAGATCAAGAGAAGAAGAGGGGAAGGGAAAGAGAAACGTATGAAAAAAAAAAAAAAAAAGAGGCGAAAAGTCGAGGGTAAAAGCGATGATAAGTTACAAAGAAGCTGCTAGAATTTTAGGGTTTCAAAATATATATAGCGTAGGGTTTAATGTAGACGGCTAGGATTGATTAGGATAAAAATAAATCAACGGTCTATAATATTCGGTTATTCGGTGCGGTTAGTATGCGGTTATGGGTAGAACCGTACACCGAACCGTATATCTAACGGTTATTAAAATGATAACCGAGACCGACCGTAGGATCATCGGTTCGGTGCGGTTTCGGTGCGGTTAGTGCGGTTTCGGTGCGGTTTCGGTTTTCGGTGCGGTTAGTGTGCAGGCCTACTCTGGTCTAGACGGATGACCACCTATTTCTTGACATACACAAATAGAGAACTGTGTTTTCCGTGGGAATATGTCTTCTACATTGTATTATACTGAAAAAAAGAACCAGTAGACTTTTTCGTGTATGAAATGCAAGAAAAGTCACTATGGAAGGGAGCTAGGTCAGTAAATAGAACAGTGACACCGGTGGCTTGGCGAATTAAAAACCTAATCTAGTCTAGAGAAGCTGGAACCTTGGATCTCCTTTGTTTAACTTAAATAAGTCAAAAGGAGGGTAGCCAATTCTGTATCTAACACCCTCACAAATTTTGCCTCTAATAACCGTATTCTTGAACAACAACCTCACTACTTATCAATTTCATAAAACAGACCATAAACATTTAGATCAGTACACATTGTTGTTTTTAGTAACCAAACATGCCCCTAAGGCCGTTATGCTTTTCTATTGTCTTTGTCTACGTGTCCTTGAGTGTTTGGTCCTTGCCGATCACACAGTCTGTCTTGTCTGTAAACTCTGTCGAGTATATATTGTGTGACTTAGTCTCTCTAAATTCTTAATGAAAATAAACCTTCTCTTGCCTGAACCATTATACTATGATATCATAGCAATCTGATCCATATAAACCCTAATTTTTTTCTTCATCGATCCTTCTTTTCCTCCTTTCTTCCTCCAATGGAGAATCCTACTTCTCATTCCATATCTAATATTCCTATTCATCACCTATCTAACTTTGTTACCCTCAAATTAACATAAGATAATTTCCTCACCTGGAAATCGTTGATGATTCCTGTTATTCGCAAATACAAATTGATAAAATACTTAGATGGATCTTACCCTTGTCAGCTCAATACACTAATCTAAGAAATCAAGAAAATAGATTGAAAATCCTGAATACATAGATTGGATCGATGAAGACAGCACCATTATCATGTGGATACAATCAATAATTTCTCCTTCGGTAATTTCTTACTTTAATAGATCTTCTACTTCTTATCATTTGTGGTCAAGTATCAATGAAAGATTTGCTCGTTCTTATTCAACACATTCAATTCAATTATGTACCAAGTTACTATCAATTAAACAAGGTGATAAGTATATCTCTACTTTGATTAATAAAATTAGATCCTTATCTGATCAGTTAGCTGCTACTGGAGAGATAATTTCAGATAATAAATTGGTTTTTGTTACTTTATCTGCATTGAACTCTGATTACTTTCCATTTGCAACATCTATGAGGACAAGAAATCCTCCAGTATCAATTATTGAGTGACATAATTTGTTGCTCAGTGAGGAAACTATTATCAAAGAACGAAATCAAAATCTTCTTAATGAGTCTAATAATCGAGCCTTAACTGCTCAGATGAGTAATTTTGGATACAATGTTATAGGAAGAGGTGGTAGGAATTTTTCTAATTATAGAGGGGGTGGTCGTTCTGGTGGAAGGTTTAATTCTGGTAGAAACTTTAGTTATAACAACTATAATTCTCAAGGAGGTAGAGGTTGTGGTTACTCTAATTCTGGTAGAGGTTATACTAATCAACATGGTAGAGGTTCTGGCAGGGGTTTTACTACTTCAGGAATATTACCAACACCAACTTCTACTCAACCTCCATCTCACTTGTTTGATGATGATCGAGAACCTTGTCAGATATGTCGTAAAGTTTGGCACCTTGCAGATGAGTGTTGGAATCGTATGAACTTTTCTTATCAAGGTAGAGGACCACCAAGAAACCTCCACGCTATGCTTGCCTCTGCTAATATCTTTGGTGAAAATCCATGGTTTATGGACTCGGGTGCTAATCAACACTTAACTTCTGATGCTACTCACTTTGATGGTTCTACTTCCACTCCTTATGATGGAAATGATCATATAGACACTGCTGGTGGAGAAGGTATGTCCATTATGAGTCATGGTTCATATGTCATCTCATATGCTAATCACAAATTTTATATGAATCATATTCTTCATGTTCCTAGAGCCTCTCATAATATAATCTATGTTCATAAATTTGCTAAAGACAACAACTGCTCTCTAACTTTTACCTCCACTCATTTTTGTGTCAAGGATCTCAAGTCAGGGAGAATCCTTTTCTATGGACCCAGTAAAAATGGCTTTTATCCTTTCCCTAGTATTTCTTCTCCAACTTCTACATCATCTTCAGCCTTATCTTATGTTAAAGCTTATTTTGAAGTATGGCATAAGAGATTGGCACATCCCTCTTTTAATTCATTCAATAGAGTCTGTAAAACTCATGCTTGAAACTTCTAAGTCCAAACCTCTATTTTGTACTGCTTGTCGGATAGGCAAGATCCATAACCTTCCTCTTAGTATGTCTACCTCTATGTCTATTTTCCTTTACAACTTCTTCATATGGATGTTTGGGGCCCTGATCCTGTTACTTCTGTAACTGGTTTCAAGTTTTATGTGAACATCATTGATGACTTTTCTAAATTTTGTTTGGTGTTTCCATTAACATCTAAGTATGACTTCAAATCAATTTTTATTCACTTTAAATCTTATGTTGAAAATCTATTATCTTACAAAATCAAAACTATTAGGACTGATGGAGGAGGTGAATTTATTAACAATGAACTAAAATCTTTTCATTCTAATTTTGGTATTTCTCATGAAATTACTTGCCCACACACACCAGAACAAAATGGTGTTGCTGAATCAAAGCATAGACATCTCTTGGATGTTACTAGAACCTTTCTCATTCAAGCCTCTCTTCCTATCTCTTTTTGGTATGAAGCTCTCAGTACTGCTAATTATACTATCAATAGACTTCCTGCTAAGTCTATCTATTTCTTATCTCCCTTTGAAAAACTCTTTCATAAAATACCTGACTATTCTTTCCTTCGAAGCTTTGGTTGTCTATGTTTTCCATGGCTTAGTCCTTATACATCCACTAAACTAGCTCCTAAAAGTGCTTCGTGTATCTTCATAGGTTATAGTTCTACTCAGAAAGGTTACAGATGTTTCAACCCCTCTACTGGTAAAACTATTATTTCCAGACATGTCATTTTTCATGAAACTTATTTTCCTTATTCTACTCTTGTCAACTCTACTGTCTCTAACTGCACTTTTGATATGTCTGTCACTTTATCTGACACTCCATCCCCTACTCACTCTGTTACTCAATCTAGTACTTCATCTGGTATTTCCTCTTCTACTTCTACACCGCCTACACCAACTTTTCTATCTCTCCCTGATACTGTCAATTCTCATAACATGACCACCAGATAAAAAAATCACATTTATGGACCTAAAATTCTCTTTGCCACCAAACATGTGCTTCCCACTTCTCTAATTACTACTCTTACTCCACCAATACCCACCTGTTATTCTCAAGCTGTTAAAATTCAAGTTTGGAAGAATGCACTGGATATAGATTATAAAGCAGTTATGGATGCAGAAAATTTTACTCTTGTCCCTCATCATCCCTCATAAAATCTCATAGGCTGTAAGTGGGTGTTCAAAGTTAAACACAATGTTGATGGAACCATTGAGAGACATAAAGCCAGATTGGTTGCCAAAGGGTTCAACCAACTTGAGGGACTTGATTACACTGACACCTTCATCCCTGTTGTTAAACCTGTCACAATAAGACTTGTTCTCTCCATTGCTGTTAATTTTGATTGGCCCATCAAACAACTTGATGTGAGCAATGCCTTCTTACATGGAAATCTCAAGGAAACTGTATACACGACTCAGCCTCCAGGCTATCAGGACCCATCAAAACCAGACTATGTTTGTAAATTGAACAAATATCTTTATGGTCTCAAACAGGCCCCAAAAGCATGGTATGAAAAACTTGTTGATGTTCTAGTTGCTCTAAACTTCAAGCCTTTTGTTGCTGATTCCTCCTTATTTGTTCAAAAGTTTGGTGCTAAACTGACCATCATACTAGTCTATGTTGATGATATTATCATCACAAGGAATGATCTAGCTCACTGCAACTCTATTATTGCACATTTAAGTTCTATATTTCCTGTCAAAGACTTGGGTAACCTATATTTTTTCTTGGGTTTGGAGGTGAAGATGAATCCTAAGGGTTTATTTCTTTCTCAATCCAAGTATGTGCTTGACTTACTTCAGAAAACCAACCTTGCTGGATTGAAACCTTGCAGTTCTCCTTGTCCTGACAACTTCAAACTCTCAGCTACAGATAGTGACCCACTGACAGATGTTACTGCTTATAGATCTCTTGTAGGCTCTTTACAGTACCTCACATGGACCCGACCAGAGATTAGTTTTGTTGTGAATCAAATATTCCAGTTCATGCATGCTCCTACTACAGCTCATCTAACTGCTACCAAGAGAGTTATTAGATATTTCAAAGGAACCATAGGACTTGGATTACACTTCATCAAAGGCTTTACAGCTCTCCAAGGCTTCACTGATGCAGATTGGGCATGGTGCCCTGATGGTAGGAGATCAACCAGTGGCTAATGTGTGTCTTTTGGTGATACCCCTATTTCTTGGTCATCCAAGAAACAACCGACAGTATCTCGATCTAGTACTGAAGCAGAGTATCGATCTCTTGCTACTACTGCCGCAGAGGTGCTACGGATTTGTCACGTACTAAAAGATCTTCATGTGTTTCTCCCTGATCCTCCATCCATTGCCTGTGACAACAAGAGTGCAATTGCTTTAGCTTCTAATCATGTGTTCCATAGTCAGATGAAACACATGGCTATTAATTATCACTTTGTCCGTGAACTTGTACAGTCCAAGCATCTCCAAGTCATTTACATTTCTTCTTTGCATCAAGCCACAGATATTTTCACTAAGGGTCTTGCCACTCCTCGTTTCGACTTTTTAATGCACAAGCTTCGAGTTTTATCCCCTCTTCAGCTTGCGGGAGGGTAGTAACCAAACATGCCCCTAAGTACGTTATGCTTTTATATTGTCTTTGTCTATGTGTCCTTGAGTGTTTGGTCCTTGCCGATCACATAGTATGTCTTGTCTGTAAACTCTATCGAGTATATACTGTGTGACTTAGTCTCTCTGAATGCTTAATGAAAATAAACCTTCTCTTGCCTGAACCATTCTACTAGTTTTCAGCATGCAAGTAAATGCAAACAGATCATATAAATTCTAGACCATAAGATACTTCCAAAATAAAACTCCAGTTCGAAAAAAATAAGCAAAACAGATAAAATAAAAAAATACAAATACATTCAGTGCTTCTTAGCTACATGTTTCAAGTAAAAAGGCGAATAGTGAGCATGCAGCAGAAATATTTATCTTTGAACTCTAAGCAGGTGGACTTCAACTTCATCAGTCGGGAAAATAAATACCTAATCCAGGGAGTAGGCAACCCTAAGAATGCCGAAAAGCTCGGCTCTCTATTTAGATTGATGTATCAGCATAAATCTCATGTCGCAGACTCCTATTTGCCGTTGTACATGGAAGACTTCGACCTTAGACTAGAAATTGATATATAGCAGCCGAAAACTATTCTCTGAGGAGGCGAGTTAGGAAATTATTCTATCTGAAAAGGAAATATGGGAATGGGATGCAATTAAGAACTGGGACAGGAAAAGTCACCAGGTCCCAGCAGGTGCTAGTATTTTTTAGAGGATGACATTGTCGCGGTGCACAACTTTGGTTCCTAAGACTAGTCAGAGTGTGAGTTTATGATGAGGCACTACATGTCTTTGAGTCATCTATCTAGCATATATAAACTCCGCACAAGTCCTTGCAACTAGATTAGATATACCAGGCTCGAAAGCAAGCCATAATCCCAATTGAAGCTCGCAATGGATGGAACTTTGCTTTCAAGAGGATTTGTGTGAAGCTGAAATAGCCTATCTATGCTCCCTCATGGACATTATTGGGCAGAATCGACTCATCGGGACTTTTCGTTCTTATCCTAGCAGGGAGGTATGCAACAACAATAAATTGCCGATTAAATTCAGTTTCTTCATGTGGCAAAAGCATGGGAGAATCGCTACCCACTTGAACTTGTGGGGTAGATATCCCTGCTGACTACATATTTTGTATGGCTCCTTGAACTCTTTGGTTGGTTATCATCTGTTATTAGGTTCTAGGGTTCTTTCTTAGTTCCATCTTGTACTTTGTATTATACTTCTAATTTTAATATACTCCAATCTTCCATACAAGAAAAATCTACCAGATTATCGATTTGGTTTTGTCACAACATACAAATCTATGATACTTTGTTATACTTCCGTAGAAGAAGCAAAAGGAACCAGTAGAATTTTCTGTCTATGAAATGATTCTATGGTTCTTACGGATAGTTTTTCATAAGGACACAAGATGGAAAAAAAACGAAAAACATATGAAAATAATAAATAAAAAAAACACAAATACATGCATCACTTGTTGGCTATATGTTGCTGCAAGTAAAAAGGGTGTAAAGTGAGCATGCAGCAGAAACATGTATCTTTTGAGAGTAAGCTAATCTAATCGTATGGGGAAACTAAGAACAAGATAGAGCAACTGATCCAACTTTATCAGTCAGAAAAAGGAAATATCTAATCTAGGGGTAAGAAAACCCAGGAATGCCCGAAAATAAAACTCAGAGGAGATTCTGCATAAATTAAAATCTGAACAAGCAAAGCACGAAGCACAAACTAGAACACACACATATATATATATATATACTAGGTATCACCCCGGCCTACGGCCGAGGCTCAACCTTTTTTGATTTTCTTTTATTGTTTGGTCGGCTAGTCGATATTTTCCCACAAAATTTTAGTAATTAACAAAATTGATTAAATTAGAACGGTCAAACATTGAGCCTATAAATTATTTTGGGCATGCCATGCACCCTAGTGTGTTGTGCTGGTGCCTAATTAGCCGGGGCTTACAGCCCCGGCCGTGGCCCCTTAAGCATGCCTAGTGTTTTGATAGTCGGGTCAAATTAGCCGGGGCTGTATGAAGCATGCCTAGTATTTTGTTGGCCGTGTCAAATTAACCGGGGATCTTAAGTTCTTTTAATAATTGGCATTAAGGAAAAATTAAACTACAATAGGAAATCTAATTATATTAGGATACTTAGTAGTGTGAACCTAAGGTTTGCTTTGATCTTAACTCAAATAGTCACAATCTCATGGTTTCACTGATCCTTACTCGAAGAACTGGACAATTCCTGAATTAGTCGTCTGACATATGATGCTATTATTGGTTTTTTATTTTTATTGCTTTGATTTCAAAGCATATAATAGGCGTGGCACTGACGCAAGTGTATATCACGGATTAGCGGGGGAGACTGGGCTTGGCCTAACTGCTGCTATTACGAAAGATTCTTTTGCGAAAATAAGTTTGTATAGTATACTCTTCCACCTCCTATTCCGGTTAACCAAAACATACTCATGTTTTCCCATACCATATCTAAGCCATTGTCGTTGCTAATCCACCTTTCATGTACCTTCCACACCCGTTAGCTTAAGCCACAGTCATATTCTTTTTCTCCCACTCTCGTTGCTAAGAAGCCTACACATATTCCTATTTATTTGTCTGACCAATAGCATTGGGTTCAATTTACATTCATCTTGTTGGAAGTTAAACCAAGATATGGTGATTTGGTTCGTGGATCAATATATGATGTTGATCCAGTCCGAATGGATCACTGTTGTTGTTGACGCAGTCAAGTTGGATCAACGGGAACTGTTGACACACAGTGCGATATTTGAAAGTTTGAGTTAAATAGAAGAGGAAGTTGTGTTGATTGCCTGTTTTAGAGTTTTACTATATTTAGAGTTTTTTTGTGTTTCTATAAGTGTGCTTTATTTAGAGTTTGATTTTATTAGGTAAGTACTTTGAGTGATCAAGTTTGTGAGACTATAAGTAGGCTATTAAGCCATGAGAGAATGTACACCAAACTGATTATCAATGTAATCGTTTATTGATTCCGCGTGTGCTCTCCTCTCTCTTGCTCGATCCTACATGTGGTATCAGAGCAAGGTGAGAGGAAGGGAGAGGAAAAGGAGAAAGAAGATAAGTTCCATTGTTTTTTCGTTTTTAAGGTCTAAGAGAAAATTTAAAAAAGTTGTGCGAAGTTATGATGGATTAAAGTTGGAAAAGCAAGAAGCTACGTTTAGGGTTTGAGAGTTTGAAAGAAGTTAAAAAAAAAGTTTGAAGCTGTGTTTGCAAGTTTTAAAAACAAAGGAAGAAGTCAGCGTTTGGTTTTTTTTTTTCGATCGGCAAAGGTAGAAAATTTTATAGAAAGCCTACCAGCGGTAGGCGGAAAGAGGCTCGAGAGAGCATACAGGACCCAATAAACTAGAACTCAAAAGAGACTAGAAAAACGAAAAAGACCAAGACTCCCAAAATAGAAAGCCTGGAAACTAAGTTAAAAAGAAACTGTCCCAGTTTGCAAGAACGAAGCTGAGAGAAATTCCTTTCATCTCTTCACAGTTGGTGCACCACAAGTACAGTTGTATCTTGATATTTTTGATGACCGAATCAGTGGTTATGGTAGCATTGTCGAAAACCACCGCATTCCTCGACTTCCAAATACACCAGCATATCGCTGCCGGGATCAGAGGACATAATTTCTTTCCTATCGGATGAACCAGTGTGAAATTCCAGCACTTCAAGATAGCGTCGATACAGTTCGGGTTTGTCCAAAAATCTCAAGAAGATGTCCTGAAGTAAACCCATATTTGGGAAGCAAACTTGCAATGGAACAGTAAGTGAGAAACTGATTCTCCCGATCTGCAGCACAGAAGGCATCCGTTGACGATAAGCTTCCCCTTTGTACGAAGAAGATCCATAGTAGCTAGGCTGTTATGGTAAACTAGCCAAAGAAAGAAAACCACACGATGAGGCCAAGATTTCGACCAGATGCGCAGTTTTAAAATTGGTAGCACATGTTCCTTAGCGAGTTTAGCATAGCTAGACCGCACAGAAAATTTCCCTGATTTATCGATACACCACTTCAATTGGTCGAGCTCCGTCGATAAGCAAACTGGTTCCAGTAAAGCTGTTAAATTACAAACCTCATTGATTTGTTGTTGGGTTAGTCTTCTCTCTAGACCCATGTTCCAAGATCCGCCACCATTAATAAGCTCAGCCACTTGGGAAACCGTTTGATGCTTAGCGGACGAAGCATTGTAAAGCGAAGGAAAAGACACGGAGAAAGCCGACTCTCCTATCCAATGATCTTCCCAGAAAAGAACTGACTTTCCGTTTCCTACTTCCAATTTAGAATTAGCCTTAAAGAATTCCAACTGCTTATATATACCTTTCCACAAACTAACTCCCTGAGAATTCTTAGGAGGTTTTGTTTCCTTATCGATTCTGCTAAGCCCATATTTTGAAGCCATCGCTTTTCTCCAAAGGGCATCTTTTTCAGTGTTAAACCTCCACCACCACTTGGTAAGGAGAGCTCTGTTCATATGTCTGAGGGACTTGATTCCCAAACCTCCACTCTTTAAAGGAGTGCAAACAGTTTCATAATCAATTAAATGGTAATTTTTCTGAACTTCACTGACATCCCATAAGAAATTCCTAATTATTTTCTTGATGGAATTGATAACCTTGATTGGAGCAGCAAATAAAGAGAACATATAAATTGGAACACTAGCAAGTACACTCTTAATCAAAGTGAGCTTACCTGCCTTCGAAAGGGTAGTTCTCTTCCAAGGTCACAATCTTTTTTGGTATTTCTCTATGATGGAGTCCCATTTCTCAGAGTTCATAGCCTTGTCTCCAAAGGGAAACCCGAGATAGGTAGAAGGAAAGTTATCCGCCTTACAACCCATCATCGCAGCGAGACTTTCTATATCTTGCACTCCTGCCACCCCAAACATACTAGTCTTCGAAAAATTAATTCTCAGCCCCGAAACAAGTTCGAAAAGAAGTAATAAAATCCTGAGATTGTTGACCTGATCTCTTGAGTCATCCAAAAAAACCAGGGTGTCGTCTGCGAATTGCAGGTGACCCACCTTTACTCCATTAGGCTTCATATCAAAACCACCAATCCAACCCTGCGCTACAGCTGTTTGGAACATGTTATTTAGCACTTCAGAAATAATCAGGAACAGAAACGGGGAGATTGGATCTCCCTGACGAAGACCTTTACCCGTTGAGAACTGAGTATGAGCTGAACCATTGATAAGAATAGAGACTGGTATGTTTGTTATGCACCCCTGAATCCGATTTCTCCAAATACGACCGAAACCCATTTTTTCTAAAACTTCATCGACAAAATCCCAAGAAACATGGTCGAAAGCCTTTTCGAAATCTATCTTGCAAATAATACCCGGAGTACCGCTCTTTATTCTCGAGTCCATGCATTCATTTGCAATTAGCACACTGTCCAGAATTTGTCTACCTTTGATGAAAGCCGATTGATTTCCGGAAATAAGTTTTGGAAGGTAGACCTTTAGACGTTCCGCCAAGACTTTAGAGATCATTTTGTAGATGCTACCCATAAGGCTAATGGGTCTAAAATCCTTTGCTTCTTCAACTGATTCTTTCTTAGGAATGAGCGCCAAGAAAGTTGTTTTGAGCCTCCAATTCATAGTGCCCCAATCATTGAAGTCTTTTATAACTTTCATGATGTCTACCTTCATAAAAAAACAGCACTTCTGGATGATCATTACCTGAAAACCGTCAGGACCCGGTGCTTTGTATTGTCCCAGATTTTTTAAAGCAGCAACACATTCGTCTTCAGAGATAGGCAGGTCTAGTTGTTTCACTTCAGCTTCATCTAGCTTGTTGAGATCCATATTAGCAATGCTAGGTCTCCTTGTGTCATCTTTTTTGAACAGGTAAGAGAAGAAAGAAGTAATCCCATTTTTAATGTTGGTTTTGTCTGCCGTTGAAACCCCATTGAACTTCATTGAAGAGATATTGTTTTTGCGTCTTCTTATCTTCACTACTCTATGATAAAACCCGGTGTTCCTGTCACCATGTTGAACCCATTCGATTCTTGATTTTTGTCGCATCATAATGTCTTTCTTTTCAGATAGAGAGTCAAATTCAGCTTGAAGATTTAGGACCGTCTGAAGTTGATCATCACTAAGAGTCGATTGAATTTCCAGAGTTCCGAGGAGATCTAGTTCTCTCAAAACAATTTCAAGTTTTCTATCCACCCTCCCAAAGATATTTTTGTTCCAATCTTTAAGTTTCAATTTCAACGCGTGAAGTTTTTTCACAAGAATGTAGCCTGCCGACCCTTGAAATTGAAAAGAGTTCCACCACTGATGCATAAGTTCTATGATGTTGGATTCATGCAACCACATGAACTCGTATCTCCAAGGAGGGGGACCCCAGTCTTCGATTTCACAACAGAATTTAATAGGCGAATGGTCTGAAATTGGTTTACCCATAACTGCTGCTTGAATGGAAGGATAGTGAGAATCGAAACTTCCGGAGATAAGAAAACGGTCTATTTTACTAGAGGTGAGCATATGTATTTGTGCTGTAATTTCAAGTCAGCGTTTGGTTTTACTTGTTTTGCCTGTGAATGAGGCGTAAGGTTACGAGTGGTGTTGGTGTTTATTAACGAGGCAGTCGAGATGGTTGCTGGTCTGGTGAACACAGGGAATAGATGAAAAGATATCAAGACAGGGAGTTGAGACGGAGACCACTTCCCAAGCTCGGTTCCGTGGAAAGCTCTAGCTCTGAGAAGTGTTTGCCGCAGAAGTTTAATAGTACGTACACGGTAGAAGAACATGAAAAACAAGGTAGGGTTGATCTGTTTGTTTCCCTGTTGCATGAGAAACAGGGGTGTAAAGCATGTTTACCGTATCTTTCTTCCGGAGAGGTTAAAGGTAATAGAGAAGGTGTTTCATGGAAGTAAGTTGTGAGTATGTATTTGTGCTGTAATTGGTTTCTGCTAGTATGATGAAGAATGAATACTAGACTGCTGATGAAGAAGAACATGATGACGCTGTTACCATTGAATGGAAAAGTTGGAATCTGTGATATTGAATGAAGATTGATGGTTTGTTTATGTGGTAAAGTCGAGTGAGCAATACGTAGTTCAGGGATTGAGAGTCACGCCTGTACACAGTACGTAGTGCCTCTATTGGAGATCGACGAATCAGGGGATGGAACTAATTGAGTGCTAGGTTTGATTCTTCCAAAGATTACTGGTTGAGAAGATTTGCTCGATTTGGTTGCTGTCATTAGCGGTGGTGATTGATTATCAACAATGGAATAGAGAAGTTATGACTGTTGGTTGTTGATAGTGATTAATAAGAAGAGAGGAGCTAAGAAGTCACGCTATTAATTGTATTTGAACGATAGAATCGGCTTGTTTGCTGCGTTGGTGAAAGTTCAAGTTTTTGACAAATAAGCAATTAGGGTTTCACGAAAAAAAAAAAAAAAGAAAGAAAAAAAAAAGGAAGAAAGAAAGTGTTATTGAAAGTTTGTAACAGTATGGGTGTTACAAAGGTTTGTGTTACAGGAGAATTATTACAGAAGCGTAACAGAAGAAAGTGTTACAGTAAGTGTAACAAAAGTGTTATGACGGTGTAGAAGTGTGACAGTTTCTGGCAGAGGCGTTGCAGAAAGAAGATTTGATGTTGGTTGAGGTAAGAAGCTTTGGGTGAGTGGTTGATTCGAAGGGTTAAGTCATGGATTCGAAAAAGACAAAAGGATCAAAGTTGGTATTGTAGTCAGAGGATTGGTACAATTTGATAGAGGATCAAAGATGGTATTGCAGTTAGGACTAGTACAGTTTGATTAAGGTGATCGAATTCAGAAGCTTAGAATGACAAAGAAAGTTGGGTGGTGATGTTTGAGCTTAAGGGAACATGGTAGGAGTTTAATCTCAAACATGTTGGTTGAAGAGTTTGTGAGAGAAACTTGGAAAACCTACAAAGTTTGGCAGACTTTGTGTTAGTTATTGCTTGTGGCATAAGCATCACAAGAAAAAGATTGTGAGAGAATCTTGAAAAAGAAAAGAAGTGTGAAGGTTTCGTAACACTAGCGTGACTGGAACAAGGAAGAAAAGAAGAAGAAGAAAAGAGAAGAAGAAACAATATTAAGGTTGTGAACAAAGAGATGTTAATCACCAGGTGGTGATGAGAGAGTGTTGAGTTTGAGACGTCACAAGGTTGTGAGCGCGAAATAAGATTGTAGGCGAGTAAAGTCTACAAGTTGAGAGAATCAATCCTAGTGGGGATTTGTCTAGAGTTGTGTGAAGCAATCCCAGTGGGGATTTGAGAAGATAAGTGAAGAAATTCTAATGTGGAATTTGAAGAGTTGAGTGGAAATCCTACAAGTGAAGTGGGTAAACAAGAGATGAGTTTGAGCTACAATGCTCAGTGAAGAAATTATGAAGATGAGCTACAATGCTCGGTGTTGAATTAAAGAATTTGATTTTGTGTTTGGTTAGCAAGTTGAATAAAGCAGAAAGAGGTGTTTCTAGCTTGTTAAGAATGGTGTTCCGCTACGATGAAGAAGAATGTGAAGAGAAATTTGATGATTGTTGTTAAGCAAAAGAAGAAGTTTGTTGTGGTTTGTGAATTGAGTTTGATATTGATCACGGAATTCTGGAATGAGAAAAGACAAGAAAGTGTTAATGTTTATCAATGGAAGAAGAGGGTTATAGAATTATCGTTGAATGATATCATGGTTTAAGGGAGGATGTTGGAAGTTAAACCAAGATATGGTGATTTGGTTCGTGGATCAACATATGATGTTGATCCAGTCTGAATGGATTAACTGCTGCTGTTGACGCAGTCAAGTTGGATCAACAGGAACTGTTGACACACTGTGCGATATTTGGAAGTTTGATTTAACTAGAAGAGCAAGTTGTGTCGGTTGCCTGTTTTAGAGTTTTGCTATATTTAGAGTTTCTTTGTGTTTCTAGAAGTGTGCTTTATTTAGAATTTGATTTTATTAGGTAAGTACTTTGAGTGATCATCAAGTTTGTGAGACTATAAGTAGGCTATTAAGAGCGTCCACAATGGACGAGTAAAAACCAAAATTAGTCCCAAAAACCAATCACAGTGGTATGGAGTAAAACCAAATATCTGGAGTAAAACCAAAATCTGGAGTATATTTGGTCTAACATCCCGACCAAAACTATATTTAGTCAAGCGAAGATTAAAAGTGCGTTCGATACCAGGCGAAGATTGAAAGTTCGTTTGGAGTGGGACGAATGTATTATCTACGCGCGTAAACCAGACGAAGATTAAAAGTGCGTTGGATGGGGCGAAGTTATAAACTTGGTTTAGTGGGGCGAAGGTATAAACTTGGTTTGTTTATCAAACAAAGTTATAAAGTTGGTTTGTTGATCAAACCAAGTTATAATGTTGGTTTGTTTAGTGGGGCGAAGGTATACACTTGGTTTGTTAATCAGGCGCACGTATTGCATGCGTTTCATTGCAAACGAATGTATAGACTTTGCCCAGTCTCCAAGCGCAGTTATAATGTTCGTATGATTCGGGCGTAACTATAATCTTCGTCTGTGATTGAGACGCAGATTATACGTTCGTTCCGTTTTAGGCGTAGATTATATGTGCGCCTGACTATAATTTGCTCCCACCCGCTGTGTTTAACATCGATTATAAACTAAAAAAATTGGTTTTTTTTTGGTTTTTACTCTTTAGTTATGGTCCTATGATTGTGGATGCTCTAAGCCATGAGAGAATGTACACCAAACTGATTATCAATGTAATTGTTTATTGATTCCGCATGTGCTCTCCTCTCTCTTGCTCGATCCTACACATCTCAATGTCTTAACGACGGAATAATTTTTGTCCAACCCTCTAACCAAAGCAAAGCACGGGAGGTAGCAATAGGATCAGTTTCAACATCTAAACATCGTTGCTTTTCATGATCGGTAGTAATAATTGGTGTCATCGCCACCGCTCCTCCTTCCATCATAACTTTCTTCTTCCTACCGAACAATAAAAAAGAAAAATAAATTCTTCTTCTTCTTCCTCTCAAATTTTGAATTGCGATACTACATGTGATTGTAAACTTCCATTATTCGTAACTGGCGCGTCAATAGTGAGTGCGATCAAATTTACAAAGAAGGATGAGATTTCTCCAAAGCTTTACATACTTGTGTGTACCCCAAGACATATTAAACTTGGTAACCTAGATAAAATATCTATCAAGATATCTAATGTAAGATTCCATGGTTGATTATTTCTTCTTAAAGGATATGATCTTGAAACTAAACCGGTATAATACTTTCAGTGTACCGGAATACCAAACAAATGCGTAAGAGGGTTCAGTTCATACCTTTTTTTAATCTCCCAATTGTAAGGCTAAGTATCAACATATGCGCTTCATGTAGATTCCATTCTCAATAAATCTACAATCCTAGTTGGCGATAGCTCCAACTTATAGGTTTACTTCTTAAAGAACGAAAAGATCACCGAACGTCTACCGACCGCCGCAACTATAATTTACTTAGAAGTAGTGCGAATGCATATTGAGTTGGTCTTAGAAATTGGTTACAGTTTTTTTTTTTTGATCGAACGGACGTCCATATATAACGAAACAATATATAACGAATCAATATAGAAAAACCAAGTTATGAGATTCCAGTAATGAGTATTAAGATTAAATCCACAGATAGTCAAGAAATGTCCTTATGCTTTTAGTTTCAAATGAGATATCTCTCTAAACTAATCATACTAATGCACTCCTACATTCAGATATCACTTGATGAAAAGTAACTGACCCGGTTAAACTGGTACAACAATCAAGCTTAAGCATACAACACTTCTCTTCTTCACGACGGACAACTTCAAACCTCTTAATCTTTCCAAACCCATCTTCTCCTTCCTTGAATTAATCTCAATGCCTTTGGCGAAATTTTTTGTTCGACCTTTATTCTATGTTCTTTCTTCTCAACTAGTTAAATCCATTGCTTTTTTCTCCTCCTTACCTAAAACTATCCCATTGTTACCTTTCTTCTCGCTTACTAATTAAATTCTCTTCTCTGCCTTCTCACAGACCCTCCCTTACATATATTTGTGTTTGTTCGTAGTTAGGAAACACAGTCGGGAAATCCAAAAATAAGGCAGCCACGAATCTTATGGAAGCGTAGTCAAATGAGGAAACCCAACGATCGGACGAACGTGTATATACAACATATAACGAATCGATCCGTGCCGTGGGATTACGAAATCAAGGGTCGAATTTGTAAGGCTACACATACACCACTTATTTTTATAATATAGACTAGGTATCACGCCGGCCTGCGGCCAGCGCTTAACCTCTTGTTGATTTTTTTCAAATCGAATATGAAGAGTTTCTTAATTTAATTTTAGTCTGTGGCACTCAACATCTTTTTTATTTATTTGATCAGTTGATTAGCATCTTCCCATGCAATTTTAGTCTGTGGTGATAGCATAACGATTCCAATATTTAGCTAGTCGTGTCATATTATAATGTGTTAGTTAGTCGGGTCATAGTAGTGTGTTTAATTAATTTTATCATAGTAGCCGGAATTCCGGGGCCTACGGCCCCGGCGGTGGAGAAATTTTTAAAGAAGATATAATGCCCACAAATTTAGTTGGTCGTATCATATTATAATGTGTTAGTTAATCAAATTACAGTAGCGTGCTTAATTAGTTGGATCATAATAGCCGGAGGGGGATGGAGCCTACGGCCTCGGCCGGTGGCCAAAATTTAAAGGCATATGTAGTGCCCACAATAAAAATCATATGCAATATTATGGAAGGTACCACACTTTGGGTTAGAATTTGTAGTTTCATTAGTCGATATCGCTTGGAATTAGTCATTATAGACTCTTAATCGTTCTAATCTATATTGACAAACACAGATATAAACATATAAAAGAATAGTCAGAAAGAAAATTAACCTTGTGTGGGTGGATTATTCGTCCTAATGATTACTTCTGGCCCCATCCATGGGATTGCAAACTGCAGTAGTAAGTATCATGTGATACATTAAATATTTTAAAAATTGTAATGTGCCAATATAACCATATGGTTACAGATGACAAATAAAATATAGATGCAAAGTTATACAGTGGTGATACTTTCAATAAGTTCGGTTACCATATTATAATCTGAACGTACCATGTTAAATATTCCAACTATATCCTTAGTTGTACCCTGTTTATTAACCAATACATTAAGTAAGAACATGCCATGCATATTCATCGCGAGGAAAATTCTTGGAGCAGGTAAACGGTCCCTTCAATTCACAACCCAAAAAGAAAGAAAAATAAAATCAGGATCAAGTATTACTATCACTACCAATAATAACAATATACACCTTGATATATAATCCATGTATGTACCTTTACCATCGTTGTCCATTGGTTGGATGCACTGATGAGTTGATGTTCTTCCTCTTTGTTTCATTGGTTATTTGCGTCCAAAGATCCCTTGCAATGCACTAGACAACTCTATATATTAGTGTCATCCCTTGATGATCGAATCTTCTTCGTAAGTATTTTGTTGTTAATTTACGTAAGAATAAGTATGCACTTCATTGCGAACAGCAAAATCGGAAACATTAATATACCATATGAAAATTATTTTACCAACAAAGAGAAAACTTCAATCATACAAAATTATATATTGCTCAATAAAGTAAGCTCAATCAAAATTATAACTGCTTGATAAGGTGAAGAATAAGGTATGCTTGACATTAATCCATCAAACTCCAAAGTTCAAACCAAATAAAAAAAAAAACAATAAATTTTAATACCTAATCGTTTCGATCCATGATATTGTTTCCATCCATGAATCCGACAACAACAACCCTAAACAGACGCACATCTTTCGGTTTCTACATCGACCTTGTATAAAAACCTGAAAAAAAATAAACAACCGGAATGAATACAATTAAATTCCAAGAATCACATCAGAGAAGAAGAAAGAATAGAATCCAAAATTATGGCATCTCCTATAAACGACAATAGCATTGATTCTTATAGCGACGTACCTTCTCCAAAGGCAATTGAGTTTCTTTTGTAATGGTAAGTACATAATGTTAAGGACCTATTGATGTTGTTCTTATAGCCCAAACTTCTATTTTTCCTACCCTTTGTCCCCCTTGATTAGCAGTTCATAATCGTACCTTAACTTAATCACCATGGACACCAAGCATGCATCCACCTTAAGGAAAAAAATAAGTTTCAAACATACTGTGGGTGTTTACAGTACTGTATACCTTCCAATCCAACTTTTACGTCCAAAAGTGTTTTCTATGCTCTCCAAAATAGGAGGATACACGTAGACTTATTTTCATCTATTGATATCGGAATCTACAAAAAACTGAAAAGCCAAATGAAGAGACTAACCTAGATAGCTAAACTACGAAAACAGAGCTTTATGTCACCTACTCATAAAAACCGTATATAACAAATTACGATATCTAATTTCCCCTTACATAAAAGGTCAGATGACGTACGGTTGAAAATCAGCAGCACCAAACCCTATTATATTAATCTCTAGATAATTCAATAATTCATACTTGAAACGGTTGATATTTCTCTTAACACATATGAGAACGATGTGAAGAGATTTGAAAAAATTTCAAGGAGAGTTACGATTATCACATTGTAACTCTCACCCAAATGTTTGCATCTAACAAAATTTCTCCACGTGGATTCGAAAAAAAACTTACAAATACTATATGCATAGTTAAGGTATGGGGTTTATAAATATACCCTGCTACAATCATCTGGAAGAAGAATAGCTTGATAAATGGTAACTTGAACAACATATCTCATGTTTTTTGAAAGCGATTGCAAGTCTTTGAATCCAAGAGAAATAGCAAATGCAGAAAACTCAAGCCAATTCTAGGATATCTAATATTAACCTTAAATTGAGCTACAAAATTCTGGAATGTACATGATTTCTTATAAGCTTTTTTTGGTACATACCCATACCAACTACTTCTTCTTGCTTGTATCCTGCTGGTAAATGGCACACTCAAGAAGAATATAAAGGAAAGAATTTATAACTTGAAGTCTTTAACTATAAAAGCATGGCAAGAAAATCTTAGAAAACTTGAACAAAACTGAAAAATGTAAATGTAAGTGATGTTTTAGCTGCGGCTACAGTGATCAATACATAAACAAATTGTTATCGTTACAGTGATCAATAACCAAGCTCTTTTTCCTGTAATTAAGTCAATTGAATAACATATTTGACAAAAGAGAATGATTACTTCCATAAACTATATGGTATAATCTTTATTCCAATTTCTAATAAAGTCAAGCTGGGACTTACTTAAATTCCAGGAAACGTAGTCGTTTGGTGTCTACATCTAGTACTTGTGTCACGTATGAAGCTCCACCGTAGGAGGCCTTGATTTGGAAAAAGGGCGGAGTAATGGTCAGTTTTGCTTTGGTACTGGTATCAAGGGAGAAAATTGGAGGTAACATGGTTGGCATAGATAAACCTAAGCGACTGATGAGTTGTAGAAATTAACATATTAAATATCTAAATTGAATAATAACCTGGTTGGAATTTCATCTGCTCGAATTTATAAATAAGTTGCTAGCTTTGTTGAAGTAAGAGAAACATTTCTGAACTGAACACATGAAGATCCAAAATTGAATGGAGAGAAGCCGAATATAAAACCTGTAAATGCTTTTCATGTTAACAATGCTATATTTTAGAGGAAGTGAATAAGAAAAAGATGCATGCTGGAGACTCAATTTGCGAGACAATGTGGAGGATGCAAATTTGAAAAATTGATTCTAGTAATAATTAAAACTAAATTCAACTCCTAAAACGCATCAGTCTCAACTTTAACCTTGTCAAAAATCACTGAATATACTTATAAAAATAAAACTTGTCGCCTATATTGATCAACATGCTTATGTCAATGAAGCTACGTCTAAATCTTGATGATCTTCTTGACTTAGTATAACCAAGCCATCCCCTGCTCCTATCAGGTTGCATATAGCATATGGATATGATAAAGTATCTTAGTAATGTGAACTTAAAATAATACAAATAGGCAACGTGAAGAACAATGACAAAAATAAATAACATGAAGAGCACATACGAACATGCTAAGGACATATATTAATTTGCCGAGCCCAACAAAATTAAGCAACAATGGAAAACATAAATTGAAATAATATGTTTTAGATTACCCAAACTAATTAGAGTCTGAACTCAATAAACTGATGTTCCTCAATTGCATCAGTTCTACGGCTCCAGGTTTCAAGCTTGATATTAGAGGCAAGCTTTGAGAAAGGATGATTTTCTTCTCACCTAAAAGGTCAAATCGCATAAGAGATTAGTAATCAATGAATTCTTAACTTAAAAGCTGTGAAATAATTCGGGTATTTCTACAAATAATTGTCTCTCTGCTATGGGTTCTCCATTCGACAATTTAAGATACGTATTTATCTTCTTCAAGTGATTGATTCTCTAAAGCCTATAATATCCCTCTGATTTTTAGTCTCCCTGAAGTCACCTGTATTGTACTGCTCATGTTGGTTATTGTTAAATCAGTTTGTGGGTTGGGAAGGGATATGCAACTGCAAGTTACTGGTGGTATTAACCTAAGAAGGTGTTGTGTTGCTGATGGTAGTAGCTGTGAACCGTGAGAAGGGCATTTGTTGTGGCTTGAAAACCAAACCAATTGAAAACCCTGATTATTTATCCAATAACTACTCTGATTAATTCGGAACCCACGGTACATAAATGACAAATACTCCAACCATTGTTTGAAAAATGGTATGTGTTGTATTAATAAAATAGCGAAAACAATATAAGTTAGGTACCCTTTTATTGATCTCTGCTCTCAAAGAAGAAACTGCAAGTTTATACATGCACATAATATTTTCAGGTCAAGAGTCCGGTTTGTTTTATACTTAGATCTGCGGCACCAAATAGTTTCCCAGCATAATAATAAAAACTTATGTTCTTAGTCAAAGTGATCACATTATTACTTACTTGGCATGTAATGACAACTAATAAAATTGCAAATAATGTCAAGAAGAATGAATTGTTCTTTTGAGATCGACCATGAAACATATCCCTTGAGCCTGCACCATAGTTCCCAATGATGTTATAGCTTGTTGTAGTTGAACAAAATTCAACGCCAGAATGGTTCAGATGCAAGTGAATATTAAAGCAGACATTTCCGTTCGACTGTATAACAATTATAATCACCAGTTATATATGAAAGCCAGAGAGGCGAGAACGATTAAAACTGATTGTTCATGACACTACATGACTAAAGATAAGTAGTCGAATACAAAATATTATGAATTGGGTTGATAAATTTCTAAACTGTAATCGTGACTACCTCTTAGATGTTTGTAGAAGCAATCCTATAAAACATAAATAATTGTTGCAAAATACGGATTTAGAGATTCATAAGTGCAAGTCATAACTCCAGACCTATAACTCATTTTCACAGTCTAGGATATTTTCTTAAAGGCAGTCTGATAGGTAAAGTAGAAGGGGCAATTTGAAAGCAACGGATGGACAAATCCAAGACATAATCATATACCAAGATTTCAAAAAAAAAAAAAATCATGAAAATTGATGAAACTCACGAAAGCACATCCATAAGCAATTTCATAAATACTCAAAATCAAGTCCAACTAAATCAAAACAATATGAAACACTACAACTGATCAATCAAGATTAACAATTGTATAAAATCAAAAACTACATATTTCAATTTCAAACTTATTACTTATATATAAAGATTGGACTCTATCAACATCAAAGAACAAAATTTGGAATTTAATTGTAATTGATTTAGTTGACACTCTAGAGAATAATTGAATTTTAGATCCAAAATGGCCCATGCCTTACTGTCTGATAACACTCACCGTGGGGATACGTGGAATCATTTTGTTCTGATAGATTTTTTACATGGTTTTGTATTTTCCCCTAATTTTTCCCCTCTTTAACTTTTCAAAACCGCCTTTAACTTGTCCACATATATTTTCCAACTGCAAAACCAAATAATTTAGTCATAAAAGCCCATCAAAATGTAGCATTACACAGCATACAACTGCTTATTCTACAGAATCATTGGCACCTAATATTACTGTCCAAAGAAACTAACTCCAAAATGTATACTGAAAATGTGTATCTTAATCTAAAAGTAAAGGAAGTATTTGAAAAGGCTAAGTACATACCTCGGACTATATAAACAACATCTCTGTTATCCAGAAGTGAATGTACATCCATAAAATCAAGATACCAAATGCCTAATAGTAAAGAGGCCACGACTTTAACCAAGCATTGAACATCATCCAACAGACCCCTGAAACAATTAATCTTATATTTAGTTGCACTATCCAGAAAAATTCTTAGTGCTACTCTTACATTCCAAACTCCATAACAAAAACATAACATAAATGTGGTGGGGATCCATGTACAATGTTAACATTCACTTGATAACTATAACATGTATTCTGATTGAATTTTACAACGAACAAAGACAAAAGGATTTGTAAAAGTAATTGATATATAAGGGATACAAAATTCTAAAGCTACAATCTCAAACAGTGTTATACGAAATCCTTTACAGTTAATAGCAAAATAAGCAAATACCAACCATAATCGCAATTCTACAACTGGTGGAATGTCGATCTTAGGGTATACTTTGGTGGCATTGGTGGAGTTATTTGGAACCAACACTGGTAAATCTACAATGATTATGGATTAAAATCATGATATACCTTGATAATACTTCACATAACTCCAGCAAACAGCCACCATGTCCGTGCCTAAAAAATATTGAATTTAATCCCCCTGATCGCCGAAAAATTCGTCATCGTTGATGCAGTATACATGTACATATTCCTCGAGTGACTGATTATATAAAGTCTGCTAAAACAAAATTCAAGCAGTTTCGTGCTTAACAGAAAGTTCATAATACAATCAAATTAGAAAAAAAAAAAAAAAAAAACTTCATCTCGTATGTCTTTTTTTTTTTTGATCGGCAGTTCGTATGTCTATGAGGAATTCTTACCCTGCTATATCATGGGGAAGCTAAACTCTAAATCCATATGGGTCTCCCATGAACACAACTGTCGATATTAAACGATGTTATATTCTATCATGATCATTGCCACTGAAAAGTAAGAATTATACTTGCCTGAAACTAACTTTTTTTGTCATCTTTCCTCTGTTTTGCACTGATATATGACGTGCAGCAATGCAATTATCCTAGCATAATGCATATGAACATTTTTGATTTACTCCCCACTGCGTAGAATCTACATTATATAAGCACCAACAACGAAAAAAATAGATTTTGCACTGATATACCAATTAACAATTGTCTATAATTCCAAGGCGTCAAGATTTTCCATACCTAAGTAAGCCAACAAAATACTAAAAATGGCGTAACTGATTATACCTGCCTAGATAATCTTTATCTTCTAGATATACCTACCTAGCTAATCTTTCTCTTCCGCAGAAAGCTCCTGGCTTGATCAGTAAAAGCAATTTAAGAGAGTGACTTCCAGAGCATTAACAATTGGAAGTTTGAGAATTCGTATCTCAGGCATTCAGCAGGAGTAAATCACAAACCTATCCACTTACCAAACCAAAAGCTCCACCCTGAAGATCTAATAGATTATGTAAGCATACCTTTCTCATCCCGTCCTGCAAAACATATACCTGCACTCATGTAGGTTATTCATAAGATTATTTACAAAAATCCTTCCCTAATTCGTGACCTTTAAGAAGAATGCAGGATAAGAAATTATTAACGGATAAAACAGATAAAACCCTAATTCACAAATTGCACTTTATGTAACCCTAAAGTGAATTTGTGAATTCATCATTTTTCCTGCTTGAATTCGAGAACCCATTCTTCCTTATTGTATCATCGTCATATACCCTCCTTCGAAATCAACAGATTAAACCCAATTCATAAATTCGAGAACCCGTTCTTCCTTTCTTCCTTATTGTCTCATCGTCATATACCCTCCTTTGAAATCAACAGATAAAACCTAATTCATAAAACGGATAAAACAGTACTCTAATCTCTTAAAATCAACCATCAATATTAGTGTAGATGCATTTTACTACAAACTACATCCAAAGGATAGAACTCTTCTACTCATACAAGTGATAATAATAATCAAACATTAGATACAAGGATATACGTGGTTCGGCATGATTACCTACGTCCACGGGGGTGAAAGGATGAATCTTATTACTTCAAGGTGTTACAATGGTGTTGCTCTTCCAAATGAACTCACTTACAAGATGATTTATCTCTCCTTTACTTTTTTTTCCTGTGATTACAAGTTTCTCTCTCTCAAAATACAACCTACCTTTCTTGGATACAAGTTCTTCTATTTATAGGAGAGGCTACATACAAACAAACTAGGGTGTTGGTCACAACACATCTAACTTGAAGTACTGTCATCGGGCCCGCTTGCGTCGTCCCTTCTTATGTGGTTATGGCCGATGTGCTTTGATTCCTTAGCAGTTCCGCGTCCGAGCCGATCCTATTAGGTGTTATCTTGGTGCGACGTTGCCCTTCCAATCTTGTCACCCTTTCTATTGGCCGGTGTGATGCGTATCTTCTTATCCCTTTGATTAACTTTCCTTGTTTGACCGAGCGTGTCTTGTCTGTCAGCTTTGTCAGAGGTCTGGGGTCAAGTCGTGTCTGACAGCTGTTGAATGATCATGTCCGAGCCACGTTCTTCCTTAATCCTCACGCCTGGCAGCACCTATCCCATGCTTCTTTCTTCTTCTTCTTTAGGTACATCATAGCTTAGGATGTTGCCACCTAGCCCTGTAGATAATCAACACCTACATTTATGCCCCTTCTTCCGCTCGTGTGGTAGACACGAGTGGAAGAAAGTTTTCCCAGCTTCCCACGTCCTCATTCATGCCGTGAATTCCGCCATGCAGTCCCCCATTAACTTTACTTTATTACCTGTAACCATCGGCATCGGTTACAACTTCTCTTCTTTAAGTAGCCCATTTCCTATTCTATTTCTTCTTCTTTACCATTTCTTTTTTAGTTTCCAGACGCTGCAACTTTTTCTTAGAGATTCTTCATCACTTTCTACCTCTATAAGCCCTTTTTTCTTGATTTTATTCCCTCACCTCTTCATCACCGATTGCTACAGTAGCTGCGTTTACGTTCTCATCGTCCCAACCTTCTTCATCAATTTCCAAGTTCTGCACTGTTCCCGTCCATGGCTTCTTCTCCCTCAATGACTGAGAAAAGGTGTGTTGATGATGTTTTTTCCGAGATTGATGCTTTTCCCCTTTATTCCATGTTTTCGTTTGATAGTCCATACAAGCACGATGATCGCGCCATGAAATCTATCTTTCCTGACGATTCTCCTTCTATTTCGTGCAGGTCTGAGAAAAGGGGGAAAGATCTTTCTGATAAAGAATTCATTGAGCAGTTAAAAGAGAAGTACGATCTTCAAGAATACGAAGTTGCCCTGATCTTGGGTCAAAACAGCACTCTGAAGAAGTCCGACATGGATAAGTATGAGCAGTCGGCTGATTGCGTGGTCATTACTCAGGGCCAGCTGGAGCAAGGACTTCGTCTCCCTTTGTACAACCCTGATAGCCCTTTTTATTATGAGATCCTCTCCCAGCTCAAGCCTTATCGCGCTCTGGTTCAATGGACTGCCAACACTTTTCGAATTATGGATGAATGGAGAGCTCGCCGAGATGGTCATGGCTCCACCGCTGACTGGTCGACCTACAAGCCCGAGGATGCTCCAGAATACACTGTTACCAATTTCCTTGCCAATTATCGATCTGGTACTTCAACCAATGGTGATCTCGCCGGTTTTGCTGCTAGTCTTCATCGTCACAGATCTATGCCCAATAATGTTGAAAGGATGATGCTAGACGCCGATCCCCTCGGCAAAGGTTCTAATAGGCGGCCCCTTTATACCAATGACCCAATTTATCCCCGAGCTCCACTCCTTGTCTGAGGTCCCATTTTACATGGTAGCTTCTCGTCGCCTACGTTTCCTGCTGAGCCCTACCCATTCTGGGTGGTTAATGACGATAAGGCTGATAAGGTATGTGTCTCCTGTTGCTTTCCTCAATTTCTATCTCGTTAGTTTTGACGCCAATTTCCTGTTTGTTGTCATTAAATCCTTAGGGAGACTCTTCCAAGGTCGTTGCGTCATCGAGAAAGAGGGGCGCTGGCACAAGGGTTGAGGAAGACCATGGGAAGGTAACAAACACAGTCATCCTACTATAAGTACATGTACTTGCCCCTGTTTTTTTCCTTCAAATGTTCTGACGAGAAACCTTGTGCATAAATGTCCTAGGCATGATGACGATGAAATCGGTGGGTCTGACATGCATGAGGCTGATCCACAACCTCTTAGGCGTAATCCTAGCAGAGGCAAGCAAGTTTTTAAGCCACCTCCGAGGAATAAACCAATCATCGATATTTCCGATGAGGATGAGATATTTGGTGATGATTTCTCGGATGACAAGGGCGATGAGAAGGAGATGGGCGAGAATGATGATCCTGAGGTCGTCGTTGATACTGAATTGGGCGACAAACAATAACCCCTGAACACGCCCGAGTTAGGAAAGACTGTTAATGCTAAATCGGAAGAACTTCGTCGTCTGCCCCAAATTACTGGTGGGTCCTCGCCCGGTGTTGAAACCTCCTTTACTGTCTCTGGCCCTATCTTGAACTCCCTTGGAGCGCTTACTTCCCCCGATTTTGTAGCGTGTGCTGATGAACAAATGCTCGTTGTGGTGCCCTTGTATGGCGATATAGCTCAAACTCTTGATACGGTGGTGAGTGACTGCTTGTCTGAGTGGTGCCCCCATCCTTAATTTCTTTCTAATCGCCGCCTACCATTCTAACTTGCTTATTTGTATCAGATCCTTAATCGGGTGCGGTTGGATGCCGCCAATCGTCGTAAGGAAAGGGAGTTTGTGGAATATCTCCAACCTCAACTGCAGAACGATAAGGGTCGCGCGCGTGAGCTAGAAATTAAAATCGCTGATGCTCAGGGTATGTTACCATGTTATAAATTTTAACTTATGTTGATTAAGTTTATCGTGTCAATATCCTGAGTCGGGTGTCCTTATGCTAGACGAGATAGCTAGTATAGGTTTAAATGCTTCTTCAAAGTTTAGGATCATGAAGAGGAAGTGTGATATCGAAAAGGATTTAGTGGAGAATCTTTATCGGCGAATTGCAAATAAGGATGGTAAAATAGATCGCCAGGCTGATGAGATCGAATAAGTTCAAGGTGAATTAGAATGCTGTCATCAGTTTGAGTATGCCCCTGAAGAAATAGACAATTTACGGGATCATTTGGGTTCTTCCCAATGCCTGGATGCTGAGAAAACTGCTTTGGCCACGAACTTAGAGCAACGGGTAGACGCTTTACAATTGCAGAACCGAGACCTTCATGAGGATCGCCGACGAATATTGAGGGATAAAGATGTAGTGGAGCGAGCTAACCGGGATCTGCTGGGAAAAGTGGGTGAATTCAACAAAGTGGTGGGTGAACTAGAATGGAGTAATTCACAACATTCAGTGCTCCAAGTATCGCGCAATCGGTTAATGGACGAGTGGAGCGAACATAAGAAGTACTTCCCCAGCAATGAGTTCAACGAGCAGTACTATAACGATCTAACCATGAAATTGTCTAAGGTCGAGGATGAATTGTCCAAGTCGGTAGAATCGCTTCAGTCAGTGTTACCCTCACTTTCAGGTCTTGTAGACGATGTGTTGGGTCCGTTCCTTAGGATTAGATTATTCTCTGTACTTGTGAAATTGATAAGCCCTATCCGATGAATAATCCCGTGTTGTTGTGATTTTTTAGCCGAGCAAAAACGTTCTTGGGAACTGGATCTGGAGGTCCGAAGGTTGAAGCAGGTCAAGGCTGAGTTGGGTACCAAGTTAACTGATGCAGAGGCTGCCAATTTGGAACTTAACCAATAGCTTGAGGATGAACGCATCGCCCATGCGGAAGAGATAGACGAAAAGGTCCGGTCAGGTTTCGCTGAGTATGTGGAGGAGAAGAGGCGCGAGATAGCGCAAAAGAGGGCTAGCGTTGGTCCTCCCAAGGCTTAAATTCCCATTTTGTAGTGTTGCTCCACTAACTTTCCCTTTGTCATGGGTTGTAAATCGCTTTGAACACTTCTTCCCCTTTTATTTCTGATACTCTGCTCGTTTGTTTAAAAGGGGGTGCTGCATCGCCGATGCCGTTTTTATTTTTATTATACGTTTTTACTTCATGGAGTTTTATGACGCTTTCCTCGCTTCTTTGATTGACACAAGACGATGTCGCTTTAAATTTCGCTTCTTATATTATTCCTGCAGTTGTTGATTATGCGTGTTAGTATTTTAACCTTTTCTGTCGAACACACCCAACAAGGAGGGTCATCGGGCCCAATGCCATGTCTTTATTGGGGTATCTCATCACTATCTCTTGGATTCAGTGGAAGGGTACTATCCAACCTAATTCTAGGATCGATTACCCCGAGCGGTTATCGATCAACCAATCTCGGGCAAGTGGTCACAGCCACTTGCGATGGGGGTGACCTTTCAAATGTAAGTAGGCTACCTAGATGAGAAGACCTCGTGTCTTAACAACCTGAGGAACTGGTTTCCAACCACCATAACCCTTAGGTTACCTCAACACTTGCATACTGGCACTGCCCCGAGTATGAATATCTAGGTGATTGTAAGGCACCTCTGCACTTCCACGCTGGATTTGACCCGAGTACGAATGCCCATTCGAGTGTAATTCACCTTAGAACTTCTACACTGGCTTTGCCTCGAATGACCATTTGAGTGTAAGTCACCTCGACACTTCCATATTAGCTTTGCCCCGAGTACGAATGACCATTAGTCGCTCATGCCCTATCTCATACCCCTCGCGGTTTTATAGAAATAGAAGACAAGAATGCTCATATTTTCACCGCACCTCCCTTCATGGGTGGAAGAGTTTCAAATACTTGATGTTCCAGGGTTTGGGCTCTTCTGCTCCATTGAGTCTTAGTAGCTAATACGATCTCTCGCCCGCCTTAAACGCAATTATGTACGACCCACCCCACTTTGGTGCTAGTTTTTCTCCCTTTTTGTCTCGCTCCCATTCAACCAGAAACTTTAGTACTTGCTGCCCTGGTTAGAACTCTCTTGGGAGAACACGCTTGTTGTACTCTCGCTGCAACCTTATTTGATAGTTTTCTATTTTTTGTAACGTTATCTCCCTTGTTTCTTCCAGATCGTCGAGTTTTTCCAAAATTAGGTCGGACGAGACGTTTCGCCTCCAAGCTTATGTTCTAGTAGTAGGGATCATTCCTTCTGTTGGTAGAATCGCCTCGGTTCCGTAAGTAAGCATGAACGGCGAGAACCCTGTAGCTTCCCTCCGTGTGGTTCGGTATGCCCACAAAACGTTGTATAGCTCCTCACACCAGTCACCATATGCACTATTTAATTCCTTTTTCATGTTGTCGGCGATTTTTTTGTTAGTGATCTCGGCCTGCCCATTACTCTGGGGGTAAATGGGGGTTGCTTTACTCTTCCTGATGTTGTACGTGTTGAACAAAAGATCAATATTTTCCCCTTGGAGTTGTTTACCGTTATCGGAGACGATGGCTTCTGGGATCCCAAAGCGGAAAATGATATGGTCCCAGATGAATTTGAAGACATCTTTGTCTCGGATGTGCCTTTGTGGTGCTGTTTTTACCCATTTGGTAAAGTAATCCGTGGCCACGATCAAGTACTTCCTTTGCCCCATTCCTACATGTAACGGTCCGATAATGTTTATGCCCCAGTTGGAAAAGGGCCATGGGCTTATAACAGAGTTTAATTAAGGGTACTCCTGGCGCATGTGTTTTATTGCCGAACCGTTGACAATATTCACAAGCTTTCGCCATTTCCTTTGCATCTTCTTTCATATACATCCAGAAATATCCCATCGTCTTTGCTTTGGCCGATAAACTTCTCCCCGAGTTGTGATTTTCGGCGGCTCTATAGTGTAACTTGTGCAAGATTGTGTGGCCTTCCTCTTTACTTAGGCATCGTAAAAGTGGCCCTAAGTAGGATTTCCTATATAAGATCCCTTCCCTTAGCTCTTAGGCGCCCGACTTACTCTTTATTTTATTTATCTCGGGCCGACCTTTAGGTAACTCGCTTGTTTCTAGGTATTGATGTATCGGCTTTCTCCAATCGCCCTCTTTATATCGCTCGGTTGTGTTAATAGCCACATCGATCCTTAATTCTAGTGTTTCTGGGATTGAGGTCGTGAGGAGCCTCATAACACGAATGCCCTCTATGCTCGGGTCTACCAGCTGTGAGGCGATATAGGATAGAGCATCCGAGTGTCTATTGTCTTTCCGACAAATGTGGTGGAACTTAATGTTTGGTATTTGGATGATGTAAAATTGGGCGAGCTCCCAATATTTTTGCAACACATGGTCGTGTGTAGCATATTTTCCCGTAATCTTCCGGATCACCAACTGTGAGTCACTAGTTAAGCGGACCTCATGTAACCCCATTTCTACAATTATCCGCAAGTCGGATTACCGCTTCATACTCGGTGACATTGTTTGTTGCCTTGAATTCTAGCCTTAACAAGTGCACTATCTTTCCTCCTTTCGGCGTGGTGAATACTAATCCAAGGCATGATCCCTCCTTGTTCGATGACCCATCGAAAAAAACCTCCCACCGTGTAGGACTAATGGCTACCAATAGGTCAATAGGTTCATCATGTTCTTCCATCATCCCCGGTATATCTTCCACTTCATCTTCATCGCTAAGTGGGAAATATGCCAGGAAGTCGGCCACTACCTACCCCTTGATCATCGTTCTTGTCTCGTACACTACGTCATACTGTTTGATTAGGGCTCCCCATTTAGAGATTCTTCTTGATCACCCTGCATTATCCAAGACTGCTTCGATAGGTGATTTGGTGAGCACTCGTATGCGATGAGCTTCAAAATACGTTCGAAGCTTAGAAGCGGCAAAAGTTAGTGCCAATACCATCTGCTCCATTTTGGTATAGTTTTTCTCGGTCGAACTTAGTGTTTTGCTAGTGAAATATACCGTCTTCTCCACGTTCTCCTCCTTCCTGACCAATACTGCACTAATAGAATATGGTGTCGCTCCTAAGTATAGGGTGAGGATTTCTGACGGCTCGGGCCTCTGCAAAACCGGGAGGCTGGCTAAGTGTAACTTTATGTTTTGAAAGGCCTATTCACTTGCATCCGTCCATTGAAACTTTTTTCATTTCTTCAGGATGTCGTAAAAGGTTTTACATTTGTCCGATGACCGTGACACGAATTTCCCCAATGCTGCTATGCAACCATTTAGCTTTTTCACATCCTTTACCATCGCGGGAGAAGGAATTTCTAAGATAGCCCTGACCTTCTCGGGGTCTGCCTCTATTCCTCTGGGGGTGATGATATATCCTAGGAATTTTCCTGATGTAACCCAGAAGTCGCACTTAGCGGGGTTAATCTTCATCTTGTGTTTCCTCATCGTCTGGAAAATCTCTCGAAGGTGTCGGACGTGAACCTTAGCTCGGCGACTCTTGACTAACATGTCGTCTACGTAAACTTCTATGGTGTCGTGGATCTTTTTCTCGAACATGTCTCTTACCAATCTTTGGTATGTGGCACCAGTATTCTTAAGTCCAAATGGCATCTTAGTATAACAATACAACCCTCTTGGTGTGAAAAAGGAGGTATGCTCCTGATCCTCGGGCGCTAACGGTATTTGGTTGTAGCCCATGTATCCATCCATCAACGTCATCGCCCCGTACCCGACTATGGATTCTACTAATTGGTCTATGCTTGGAAGAGGAAAGCAGGCCTTGTTTAAGTCACTAAAATCAATACATATCCTAACTCCTCCTTTTTTCTTTGGTACCACGACCATATTAGATATCCACTGCGGGTAATGGGATTTTCGGATTATCCCGGATTCCAACAAATTTTTTAGCTCGGCCTCGACCGCTGCCTGTAACTCTGGTGTGATTTGCCTTATTTTTTGTCTAACGGGCTTGAACCTCGAATCAATATTCAAGTGGTGAAAACAGACCTCCGGGTCAATGCCATCTAGATCGTGCACTTCTCAAGCGAACGCGTCTAAGTTTTCCTTTAGCACCGTCATGAGTTGACTTGCTTGTTCGTCCGAAAGTAATGTCCCAATCATTACTATCTTTTTCCCCTCAACCGTCCCCAAATTCACTTCCCGAGTCGGCTCAACTGTTGAGAAATTATATTTATGTCCCTTGAATTGAATCGTTTCCTTTAATTTTTATAAAGGGTCTTTCTCTTGGGTCTCGTACGCCATGACCGCTCGTGAAATAGTCTCATCCAATTCTTCTATAGCCTTAACCTCTTTGGCTTTATTCTTCTCTCGTCTTTGTCGAGCTCGCCGATCTTCATTAATTTCGGCATCTACCTGCAGGCATTTTCGCGCTGCTTGGGAGTCGCCCACAACCTCATATATTCCCTTATAAGTCGGGAACCTTAATCTCTGATGATATGCCGATGCCACCCCTTTAATCCCAGTGATCTAAGGACGCCCGATAATTGATTCATAAGGAGAGGCGACGTCGACCACACAAAAGGTGGTTAGTGTGTCAAGGTAGCCCCTACCATCAGAAACCCTCGGTGTTACCTCGCCCTTATGGATGGTTATTGTCCCGTTAAAACCGTAGATGTGATATGTCGAGGGGACGAGGATGTCGTCTGCCAACTCCATTCTATTAAATATGTCGTAGAACATCACCTCGACTGAACTTTCGCTATCCATGAGAATCCTTCTTACTACCCACCTTTCTATCAGTAACGTGATAACCAAAGGGTCACTGTGTGCTTGCCCACTTGCTGGGACATCCTTGGCTGAGAACGAAATAGGTTGCATCATCCAGGGTTCCATTGGTAAGGCCTTAGCTACACTAAATATTTCCTTGCCATTGCGGTCTCTCTTGTGAATCCTATAAGTGATTACTGGTCCGAGAGTGTAGTCTTTCATAGCTGAGTGTGAAATAGTATTCACAAATTTAGTTGACCTATCAATGCGAACTTGATGAACCGGCACATTAGGTGCTGATGTCGGCTGAGATGGATGTCGGACGAACTGCCTCAAGTATCCGTCTCGGATGAGGTGTTGGACGATATCCTTCACCTCTCGACAATTATTAGTGGAGTGGCCCCTATAATGATGGTACTGATAGTACTCGGGGTGACCCTTGGTTTCTTAAAACTGGACTCCCCTTGACGCTGGGTAATTGATATCATCCCTCTTCTCGACTTCCTTGAATACTTCCTCCAAAGGAGCGTTCAAAGGGGTGTAGGATCGGGCTTCCTGCCTCGGCCTCTTTCCTTTGACCACCCATTCTTTCTTCTCATTTTCTCTTGGTGGAGGGTCCGATCTCTTTTCGGGTCGCCTAACATGATTGTCCATAGGTGCCTTAGTCTCGGCACCCGCTTCAGCGCTAGCTTCTTGTACCCCTCTATCTCTTGACTCGGCTTGGATTTCTTCTAAGGTGATGAAATGTTCTTGCATTCTTCGCATCTCCTTTAGGGTTTTTGGCTTTTCAGAGAACATAGCTACCCAAATGGGGTACTATCTTCCCAGTGTGTTTTCAAATCCAAAGATAGCTTGATCTACTGAAACTTTTCCAATTTCAGTACACAGCTTCCTTCACCTATCGTTCAAGGTTCCCAAAGTCTCCCTGAACCTTTGGGAGAGGGTGAATAGTTTGTTCATTCTTGGCCGAGGTCGGCTGTTGTGCATGTAAGTTTCAAGAAAGTCCTCAATAAGTGCGTCATAACCGTCGATTGATCCGGGTGAAAGTGAATAAAACCAATCTCTCGCCTCGCCCTCCAAACTGGCCGGAAAGAATTTACACATAACTATCGTGTCGCTTTTCCATTGAATCAATGACATGGTATACATTTTTAGATGCTCGACCGCATATCCTGTTCCGTCGAATCTAGAAGGAAATGTAGGAAAAGTACACTTTGGTGGGAACGGCATTTGTTTGAGTTTTTGGGGAAAAGGTGTCTTCTCGGCCTCGCTCATAATCTCTGCCAATTTGTTCTCTTCGCTATTTCCCGATAGCTCCTTGATCTTTGCTTCCAACTCTTTGAGTTTAGCTTCTGTTGCCCCATCATGTCGTCCATCCCTTCCTCGCCTTTCTTCATCAGTAGAAGAGTCCTCGGGTGGTCCATATCTTTGTGTGTGTGTGTGTGGGGGGGGGGGGGGTACGGGAGGCCTTCCGGACTGACTAAGATTGTTCGGCCCCATCATAGGTGGTGGTTGACCCGATCGGACATGATGACTCGACGTTTCTCGGCTGGACGAACCTCTTGATCTGGTTCATTGATTCCTTAACTGATAATTTTCAAACTCTAAGGCGAGATTCCGTTGCTGAATCTCTCTTAATGCCGCTTCTTTCCTTCTTTGACTTTTTAAAATGGCTAAGAGTGTCGGGTTTGTGCTCTCATGACTAGATTGTCCGTTAGGGTGGTGTGGCCGAGACTGTAATGGTATCAACGTTGGTGGTGGGGGTAGTATTGAACCAGTCGCATGGATGGGGGTAGAGCTGAAGTTGCTCGCTACTGCTCGCCCCAACTGAATCTTTCTGAGACGCTCCTGCTCTCTTCCTAAGGCTTCCTGGTACTTAGCTTGTTGCCTTGCTCTTTGTCTCTGGGCCCACGCTGCAAGTTCTTCCTCATCATCCTCTGTATCTGAAGCTGTGAGACCATCGACTTGGTCAACTCTACTCTGAGTCAAGATAACCTGGTCCAAAGGTAGGGTGTCATCATCTCGCCCGAGATCCACTCCCTCATTAACAGTTGGCATGCCTCGTGCAGCTGCCCGAGATTCCTCGAGTGGTGGTTGCCGACTGCCTTCTTGTCTCGGCCCTGTTACCCATGTCTTCATGTTGCTTCAAGTAATTGTATGATTCCTTAACGTCCTTCTTGTCCCTGAAGTACTAGCCATCGGGTGTGGCGCGTGGTAAGCCGAGTGATGGTTTTCGTCCCTACATACGTCAGCAAATACAAAGAACACCTTACTTTGACCTGATACTTGGAAATAAACACTCAAAAGGTGAAAAATATTCGGCTAACTCATAAAATTGTCACTACGTCACTACCTGAAAATACAAAGCCTACTCTAGTTCTGCCTATCTAACTTACTTTGAATCTATGCTGACTTCAGTGTGCTACGTCGCTATCGCTCCGTACGATGTCGCTTTCGGTACCCGACCTCTGCATTTTAGATAGTTTGTCATTTATTCTATGTGCTCCAAATCATCTAAACTCATACACGTGATGATTGATCGGTACGGCGCGTAAGTCCAAAAGTTAAGTTAAGTTTCTATTATTTTTATTCTCCTAAGATCTTATCAAGGCCGTCTTCCCTAGATCTTCTCCAAGAACTTTCCGATGACTAGTTAACATCGCCGGGAAAGACACCTCAAGATCGACAGCTTTCTATGCAGAAAGACACCTTAGCTTTGACCCTTTGTCACTCCAAACACTTAAACTTTACACCGTCGCAAGAAAACAACTTATTTATAGCTAAAACTCACTTAACCGTCGAAAACAAGCAGTCATCATATCAGCAGACTTTCAACCTAGTTCCTAACCTATGTTGTTAATCACCGGTGAGCTTATGAAGACTTTATACTGATCAAATTGTTAGTGGGCGAAGAAACAAGAACTTCACCACACCTTGTGAGGACGTTGATACTGCTGTAACCTTGCATGTAAACTAAATGACTCAGAATAACAGAAATTTCGGCCATCAAAGTTCATCCTAGATTCAACTACAACACTTGAACGTATATGTAGGAGCTTTTGATCGTCTCTGAAAGCCTTCTAAGCAAGGTATCCGGAGATCTTATTCGACGCCAGAATGTAGATGCATTTTACTACAAACTACATCCAAAGGATAGAACTCTTCTACTCATGCAAGTGATAATAAGAACCAAACATTAGACACAAGGATATACGTGGTTCAGCATGATTACCTACGTCCACGGGGGTGAAAGGATGAATTTTATTACTTCAATGTGTTACAATGGTGTTGCTCTTCCAAATGAACTCACTTACAAGATGATTTAGCTCTCCTTTACTTCTTTTTCTTGTGATTACAAGTTTCTCTCTCTCAAAATACAACCTACCTTTCTTGGATACAAGTTCTTCTATTTATAGGAGAGGCTACATACAACCAAACTAGGGTGTTGGTCACAACACATCTAACTTGAAGTCCTGTCGTCGGGCCCGCTTGAGTCGTCCCTTCTTCTGTGGTTATGGCCGATGTGCTTTGATTCCTTAGAAGTTCCGCGTCCGAGCCGATCCTATTAGGTGTTTTCTTGGTGCGACGTCGCCCTTTCTGTTGGCCGATGTGATGCGTATATTCTTATCCCTTTGATTAACTTTCCTAGTTTGACCGAGCGTGTCTTTTCTGTCAGCTTTGTCAGAGGTCTGGGGTCAAGTCGTGTCCAACAGCTATTGAATGATCATGTCCGAGCCACGTGCTTCCTTAATCCTCGCGCCTGGCATCACCTATCCCATGCTTCTTGCTTCTTCTTCTTTGGTTATGTCATAGCTTAGGATGTTTCCACCTAGCCCTGTGGATAATCTACACCTACAATTAGTTATGAGTACTCTAACCCATACTCAATTACCTACCCTCGCTCAGTTACCCTATATATGGATGTGACTTATCACCGCCTTCCATTGATGATGATAGAAGAAGAAACAGTTTGGGTTTTAGGTGTTCTTCGTCTCTTTAGAAGAACCCTAACTTTTGTTATACCAGATGGGTGAATTGATGGATTTTTCCTCTATGAGATAAATAGATGTAAACTAACTGGCGTAAAATCATGAAATTCGTATGATTTATTCTCTGCTCGAAGGAGAAAAAATAAGAGATGAGTTGTTTTAAGAACGCTCGAAAAAGAACGAAGAAGAATTAAAATATAGGTGCAAATGATACGGTGTATACAGGATTTAATTAGCCAAACCAGAACCGGCCGATCTCGGCCACATAATCCCATCTATGCGGCCACGAATTACTCCCTCCTCCAATTTTTCTCAGCCATAGGATCCTCGATCCGACGGTGGTCTTTATCCACGACATAACCACCACATTTCCTTAAAGGGGATATATATATATATATCAAAACTAGTGACAAAACCCCTAGGTGAAAAAACTAGTGACAAGAAAAAACCGGTCATATTATTTCTAACAGATAAAAACCTTTTCAAATAAAACTGGTACAAAAACCCCAAATCAAATAATAATGAGTAAATTTTGTTTTTATTATTTTAAAAAAACCCAAACATACCCTTTTACATTCTTCTTCTTCTCTCATTTCTTTTTTCTTCGTTCTTGCGATCTCCTTCTCCCCACTACGATCACCACCAGCAGCAACTTTATTCTCCACCGACCAAACTACACCTTTGTATCTCGCTACTACCACCACCTCCTCCGCCTCCTTCAATTTCTTCACCACCAACACCGTTACCACCACCGACTGTAACTGCAATTGAATCAGATCCAACAATTTTTTCAATTTCATGCCCTAAATTTACTTTAATCTTGCCTTCTGCCATTGTCACCGCCACCACCACAACAACTGCAACATACAGTATTAATATCTCCATCGCCGCCAGACCAAGAACAAACAGATCTAGAAATGAGATCGATTATATTTCTCGATTCGTATTTTCCTGATAAAAATCGAAATTCAATCTCCGTAGTTCTAAATTGGTGATGGACATCAAAGGGGATTCAGGTGATACATCTAGAAGTGTTCTCTCCCAAAAAAAAACTTGTTAACTTTCTTTTCTAATTATTTAGGTTCTGAAGAATTAAAATATGTAGCTGTAGCGGGAGAGCAATCTTCCGAGGTAATTTAATTTGTCATGCTTTCTTTGATATCCTTATTCGTGATCCCAATCTTACTTTACCATGTTTTGACACCCAAAGGTTGAGATTTTGGATCTCAATTCTGCAGAAAGGTTAGCACGGTTACTCCAGCTGAAAGAATCAGAAGATTGTTTGGCTTTTTGTTTTTCTTCATGTTTAAGGATTTTGGTTTCTCTCCAATTTTAGAATATTTTAGTATACTGGTGATTAATTGAAAATCTTTGTTAGGTAGTACTGAATTTGATTAATTAGAAGCGACATTTTCTAAGGAAATCATGTAAAAATATCATTTCAGTAGAATTTTGTTTATTGATTTCACCATGTTTAGTAGTACTGAACTGATGATTTCACCTTGTGTAGATTCCAAGGAACCAGTCTCTTCCTTGGAATATTGGATTTCATTGACTTCTCAGGAAGGAGAATGTATATTTGGGAAGTAAGTTTGTTTCTTTGTAGTATCAAAATGCATTTATCCAGTTCCCAGATTGGGATTTGGTGTCTCTAGGATTATTCTTTTTGAGCCAATCGGATTTATAATGTGCTTTTATGATTGGTACTCCGCAGGAATATGGTTTCTTATGCTTTTGTCGACAACATTATGTAGCACAGAGCTCTTTCATTGTCTTTAAATGTTTTGTTTTCTATGTACGCTTATTGCGCATACCTTATTTTTTGACTCTTGAAGATGCTGATATGTTGATCAGGGAACGAGCTAAGAAAAGTGAAATTGCGGCTAATTATGTTAAGGCTGTAGATGAAGAAGATAGCTCTTGTTCCGAGCATTCCGGTTCCAATGGCATTAATTCTCCTCAGAGTATTAGAGGTTTCGAAGAAACCTATAAACTAATATTTCAGAATGGCGTTGGTTTTGACAATGGGAACGGACTATTATCTGGTGGTCGTGGATTCGCCATTGGAGGCGAGGAACGTTTGAGCAGAGAAAACGGCTACTATTCCGAGTTGGCTGCTGCTGCTTTTGTTTGCAGGGTAAATGTCATGCTGCAAACAACGTTGCTGAGAGTTAGACTCCATATGTTTATGGTTGGGAGCAAATGTCATGCTGCAAACAGAAGGGAAGAGGTCTGTTTTTTTTTCTTCTTGTAGTAGCACTGCAGTACAAGTATACATGATAAAAATGAATATGTTCTGTTTGACAAAATGTCACTCTTCTGGACCCTTGCACATAAATGTTAACATGTTCTCTAGGAAGCATTCCCACAAGAATTTGTTATGGAAAATGGACCTCTACGCTCTCTTTATCCTGTTCAGGAAAACAATGATATATGAGTGATTTGTTATGGCAATGCTCACTAGTACTGAGCTGAATGATGGAATTTTTTTTGTTTAAATATTTTACTGCAGTTATATGGTGTCATTGCTGTTCAATAAACAACAATGACAATATGTGGAAAAATGTGTTGCGGATTTGTTTGAGCTGAGCTAAAATACGTAGAAAAATGATGAAACCTAATTAGGTTTCATCAAGTTTTGGTGAAACCCTTTTTGGTTTCATCATTTTTTTCTGTTTGGTTTCATCATTTTGTTCTTATTTTGCCTAGTTTTTTTTTTGTTTGGTTTCATCATTGAAGCTGTGTCGGTGAAATGACAATATGTGGAAAAAATGATGAAACCTAATTTGGTTTCATATAGTTTTGGTGAAACCAATTTTGGTTGCATCATTTTTTTGGTGAAACCAATTTTGGTTCCATCATTTTTCAGTTTGGTTACATCATTTTTCTCGAGAAATTATTTGCACGAGAAATTTTGGTTCCATCATTTTTTCAGTTTGGTTTCATCATTTTTTCTTATTTTCAGTTTGGTTGCATCATTTTTTCTCATTTTGTTGAACATTGATCAATCAAATTAATTTTTTGTGGTGGCAGCGGCTGGTTGGTGGTGGTGGTCGGTGATAATGATGGTGTTTCTCGGTGGTAGTGGTAGTGGTGGTGGTGGTGGTGCAGTGGTCGTACCGCCACCACGACCTCCCAACACCCAAAAATACGATAAAACCAATTATGGTTTCATCGTATTTATGATGAAACCAATTTCGGTTTCATCTATTTTTTGGTGAAACCAATTTTGGTTCCATCATTTTTTCAGTTTGGTTACATCATTTTTCACGAGAAATTATTTGCACGCGAAATTTTGGTTCCATCATTTTTTCAGTTTGGTTTCATCATTTTTTTCTCATTTTCAGTTTGGTTGCATCATTTTTTCTCATTTTGCTGAACATTGGTCATTCAAATTAATTGTTTGTGGTGGCGGCGGTTGTTTGGTGGGGGTGGTCGGTGATAATGATGGTGTTTCTCGGTGACGGTGGTGGTCGTATGTGGTTGTGGTCGTTGGCTGCGGTGGTGGTGGCGGTTGGAAGTGGTGGTGGTGGTGGTTGGTGACGGCGGTGGTGGCTGAACCAATTATGGTTTCATCGTATTTATGATGAAACCAATTTCGGTTTCATCTATTTTTTGGTGAAACCAATTTTGGTTCCATCATTTTTTCAGTTTGGTTACATCATTTTTCACGAGAAATTATTTGCACGCGAAATTTTGGTTCCATCATTTTTTCGGTTTGGTTTCATCATTTTTTTCTCATTTTCGGTTTGGTTGCATCATTTTTTTCTCATTTCTTTGAACATTGGTCATTCAAATTAATTGTTTGTGGTGGCGGCGGTTGTTTGGTGGGTGTGGTCGGTGATAATGATGGTGTTTCTCGCGATGATGGTGGTCGTATGTGGTTGTGGTCGTTGGCTGCGGTGGTGGTGGCGGTTGGAAGTGGTGGTGGTGGTGGTTGTGACGGCGGTGGTGGCTGGCGGCGGGGGCGGAGGTGGTGGTGGTACAGTGGTGGTGGTGGTGGTGGGAGGTGACTGTGGTGCAGTGGTGGGAGGTGGTGGTGGTGGTAGGGGGGGCGGTAGTGATGTGGCGGTGGTGGTGGTCTGGTGGTGGTGGTGGTGGTGGGAGGTGGCGGTGGTGCAGTGGTGGCGGTGGTGGTGGCTGCGGTGGTGCTGTGGCGGCAGGGGTGGTGGTGGAGGCGGTGGTGGTGCAGTGTCGGTGGTGCACTGGTGGCGGTGGGAGGCGGCGATGGTGTTGTGGCGGCGGTGGCGGTGGTGTCGCGGTGGTGGTGCTGTGGCGGTGGTGGTGGTACAGTGGTGGGGTGGTGGGAGGTGGCGGTGGTGCAGTGGTGGCGGTGGTGGTGGCTGCGGTGGTGCTTTGGCGGCAGTGGTGGTGGCGACGGTGGTGCTGTGACGGCGGCGGTGGTGGTGTAGGGTTGGCGGCGGTGGTGCAGTGGCGGCGACGGTGCAATGGCGGCGGTGCTGCTGTATTGCTGTTGGTTGTGATAATTTAATAAAATTTAAATGTGGGGTTGATTTTTGTTTTTGTTGGGGTGATTTAAATAGTAGAAGGGTAATATAGACAGTTTATGATATTTGGGGTTTTTGTGTCATATTTGTTTGGATGAGTTTTTTGTGGATAGATTATAACCCCTTTGGGGTTATAACCCGCGGGCCGTATATATATATATATATATATATAATGGTTCAAGATTATCACATCAAGGTTCAAAACTCTAAATTGACCCCCAAATAGAAATACTACTGATTGATTTCCATATACAAAATCAAATTAACAAACACCATATACACCTCCTTTTGTTGTTTAATTAGTTAGACCACACAGATCACCAGCTCAAGATTGCTTTCCTCCTTCCCCAAAAGTAAAACCATCATCTATCTTCCAAGTGCCCTTTTAACATCATCTAAAATTAAGATTAATAATTATACCTAAAGCCCCAAAACCCTAACTGAAGAGTGTAGTGAAGAATTCTCTTTGGAGATCAGCTAGTTTCTCATCCGTTTCTTCAAACACGGTAACTTCTTCAAAAATATGGACAAAAGCTCTCTCCCATTTTCTTCGACCTCGGTTATTCTTAAAAACTTCTTACTCTCTTTCACTTTTTTCTCTTTCCCCTTAGACACCTCCTTCAAACGACTGTAACTTCCCCAAAATCCAAGAAGTCCTACAACACCAAGTATTGACCACTTCAGATAAAATTGATTTTTCTTATCGCTAAGAAAGTCGACAGTTGGTTTCACTTTTTGATCATAAGTTCCTTTGATTTATTGATGACCTACTTTTACTATAGCATAACTTTGTTTCAGACTTTCATAACTCTTTTCCAAACTATCATAGCTTTATGCTTTGTATCCCACATATGAGGCACCGGACATGACAACAGCACCACCACAGGCTAATAGTTTGGGAGAGGCCATCTTTTCAGGAGGTGGTGGTGATGGGGTGGTGGGACGTGAGAGAAGAGAGAGTGGGATTGGGGAAAGGGAAAGGAAATAGCGAGATAACACCTGGTGACCCAACTAACTGAATGGACGAGATATATAACGAAAGGAGGTTTTGCTAGTTTTATTTCTGTAGGGGAGGTAATCCAAATCACCAATATTTTCAGGAGAGATAATGCAAATTACCCTAATTATCTTTAATTTACTAATGGTATTGTTACTTGGTGTGAATAGTGTTTTTATCCTTTGCATTTATATTGTGTACGTTGTTAAGAAACTTGATGTAGCACTCATGGAATCACTCGAGCATCACAGGGCTCTTTTCCTACCTGGGATGGCACATTCATACTTGGGAAATAATGTTGAAGTTGTAAGTTACTTCAATAAGGATGAAGAGATGCAACCAAACAAAGATATTTACCAGTTTAGGACAAGCAATGCCAATGGTAACTGGTTGTGGATTATATCCTATATTATCGGGTGTGGCACACCTATAAGTAAACTATGGACACTTTTAAGAACTTATAACTTATCTTGTCAACTTATAACTTATCTTCTGTTTGTCGACTATTATACTGAGTTGTTAACTTGGTACTGTTTTTAATTCAAAAAGTGATAATTTATTAAGATAAAATTGTTAGACTGATAATTCTTTTCGATCGAGTGTGCAATGTCAGGAGAAAATTTATTAGCTGTGTTTTAATAATGTGAAATACCGGTTATAAATTAAGGGCGCAGACACAAAAATGATAATGGTTAGGCGCGTATTTTGGTAAGCATGTAAGTGCAATGTAATTATACCGGTAATTGGGCCGACCGACCGGAGGGCCCGAAAGGCCCGGAGGGAGGGATACCCTTCTATGGCCACTTTTTAGGCCGACTGAGCGAAGCGAAAGAGGACTTTATATATGGTGATTTTGTGTCAATGTGAAGCGTGAATTTTTTTTCCAAATTGAAACAAAAAGATTGGATTTGGTGTCTATCTATTAATGAAAATCCGAAAATGCCCCTAAAAAAGGATCCAGGAGTAATTTATATTTTCTTTTATTTTAGATATTATCGTAGATAAACCAAAGAATGAAGGGTAATGGAGTAAATTTGGCGGAAGGAAAAAAAGGACACGGAGATTGGAAATCCTTTATTTGTTAAGGGGCATTTTTGTCAAAACCGAGATAGAGGTCCAGGGATCGAATCCTGGCCGCCTCCAAATTCAATTTTTTCTTTATTTTTCCTTTTTTTCTTCTTCTTCTTCCTCCTCCTCTCGATTTCTTCTCAGAAAAATCACTTCACTTCACTTCAGGTTAAACCGTAACCAGATTGGTTTGGTTATTAAGCTCAAATCAGTTTAGGGTTCGTGGTGAACTTTCTGTATTCAGCTAGTAATGGGTTTTGATTCGAGTTGAGAAGAAGATTCAATTTCAGAAGAGGATCTGAGATCGTTTCTGGTGGGTATCTGAGAAGAGATGGTGTTTGAATCTGATGGTTTCTGAATTAAGATGGAGCCGAGAAGAATAAGTACTGGGGATTTTCGGATGTGAGAACTATGAAGATGAATTGATAGTTGAATTGCATAATAATTATAGTGAAGATTAGGAATTAGGGTTTCTTCTCAAGTTTTTCAAGGTAAAAATCTGTGCTTTTATCTCAATTTCATTCAATTTTTCATCCTTGCTCTTTTCTACATTGTTTGTTCTTGTTTTACACTTAGGGGTTTCAAAGATTTAAAGACCTAGAAATGGGTTTTTTCATTTGATAAAACTTTTAGGTTTTTTTTGTTGTTTATGTTGAGAAGAATTGCAGCAACATTATTCACTCACTGTCACTGTATAGTTGTGTGTTCTTAGTTAGAGAAGAGGGTTTGCAGAAACATCAACTGGTTAAGTCTTTTAGTTACAGAAAAGGGTTTACATGGCTTTGATTGTGTATGATTTTTCTTCAGTTATAAGCTTTTGAATGCAATGGGGTGGTGGATACTTCAATTGAGTAAGTCTTTTAGTTATAGAAGAGGGTTGTGCAGTGTAATGAATGTAGTATCAAATGTGGGTATAGAGGGCTCTATTGAAGAGGGTTTGAATGAATTGTAGTAGTATTCAGTATGTGGCATAGATAGATGTCTGGCTCTATACAATGTCGATCACCTTTATCCATCTGTTCCTAAGGCCAGAAGATCATTTAGGTTGACTAGAGATATTTGGAAATATGGCCCTTCCATTCCTTGTAGAGGCTATATGTGATCGACTGTAGCAAAATGGTCATTTATCTACACTATGTAACCGATCAAAAAAAAAACAAAAAAAACATTTTATGTACTCTAGGTTTATAGTTCTACGATATCTTTAAGAGCCGATGATATCTAGCACACTTCTTAATGGCTAGTTAGTTTTTGTTTGTTTCCAAAAGAATCTATCCATGTTATTGGAGGTTAAATTTTGATTTTGGTCCCAAGCTTCCATCATATCCACAGAGAAATTGGTGAAACCAAATCTGCTCTTAAAGTGGCTGTCATCTAGGTTTTTGGTTTTAGATAAGAGATCATTTCATCCACTTCTAAGTAATTTTAGGTCTAAACTTTGCTTTTTGCTCTTGGAGTTGGAGTCTTGGGGGTGCTAAATACAAAAAGAGGAGAGAAAAACCCTGATTTGTATTCTGTTGTTTAAACTAGTAATTGGAGAAGTAGGATTCAATAGTGACCATGATTAGCTGTGTAATTGGAGAAGTAGGATTCCCCTGGCGCAGAAGATTGAATTGAGATTTCAAGCTTTTACTTAAGCAAAGATTTTGTGTCTGCATCTAAAGTCCTCACAATTTGTTTGCTTTAGATGATTTCTTAGTTTTCCCTTGATATTCGATTCATGGGTTTGGTTCAAAAATGCAATTTCATTATGGTTTGCGTAGCTAATTTTGTTCTCAAATTCATAAAATAAGATGCAATGTGCGTATTCGTGAAGCATCAGGTCGATCCGTGGGCGTCACTTTCTTACACACCATGTTTATTGGGTTTTGAATTGTGTCTTGGATTAGTTGCAGTACATTCATAGTTTGTGTGTATGTGTCATTCCCGTGCATATGACTTAGTTTGACAGGAGTAGTTTTACCTTGATTTGACACAGTATTGCTTGTCAATAACATGTTGTGTTGCATTTTTTTTAATGAATTTTGTGTTTCATCATTTGTATTTACTGTACATTTGTATGTGTGTGCCGCTGATTTTCATGATTAGTTCACCTTGTACTTAGTCAAGTACAACTTGTTTGTATGATGTTGTGTTATCTTGTTAATGTCTCCTGAATTGTCGTACTATGAGATTTTTAACCACTTCTAAGCATTTCGATTCTTTTCTTCTTTGTAATTGTAGCCAAAGCAAATCAATGAGATTAAGGATTTTCTTCTCACTGCCAGAAGAAAGGATGCACGTTCTGTGAGGATCAAGAAGAGCAAAGATGTGGTTAATTTCAAGGTTAGGTGCTCCAAGTACTTGTACACTTTATGTGTAATCGATCAAGAGAAGGCTGAGAAGTTGAAGCAGTCACTTCCACCTGGTATGTGTATATATCCGTTCTTTATTCCGATAAAGAATTTGTGTTTGGTTACAACAATGATGTTACATGTCTTGTATGATAAATCGCTTAATGTAGATATGTTACAGCCCTTATATGATATATGGATGTCCCTTTACTTTAATAGATACATTGACGTCGTCTCTTGACGTCTCACCTTTCTAAACATCTTTCCTTACTCACCTATGTAGTTTACCAGTTTCATTACAAGTATAAGGTGGTTGTGTGCCAGTGATTGTGTCTATCGTCTAGAAGTCATAGAAAACTATTTGTGTTTGACCCGTGTAAACTCACTGGGTTCCTAATGATGTTGCTTCTTTTAACAGTCTTGAGGATACAGTTAACAGACTTTGCAAACTAAAAAAATTAGAAATCTAGCTGTTATAACTGATCAAGAAAGGATGCACGTTCAGTGGCAATATGCAACCGTTCTTTTTACCCTTTTCAATGCATCAGTTTACAAATGCATTTACTGCCTGATTTAGTGTTTTTTTTCTTCTTTACCGTGTTCCTTGAACAAGTTATAACCTTCTTATGATATTTTTTTTTGCAGGTTTGAGTGTCCAAGACATCTAGATGCAGAAGTAGCTGGAGGTGTTTCTGGTTGATTCGTAAATGAGAACACTCTTTTGATTCTTCTCCTCGTCTTTAAACATTAGTTAACCAACTTCTTATGTGTTATGGATTTTTAGCTCAGATAATTAGTTGTTTATTGTATAAACAAACTTCTATTTTGGTTTGCATTGCCAACCAAAGTTGTGCACCACTTTTTGAAGGAGAGATTTTGATTCTTGAGTTTTGAGTTTTGTTTCTTAAGAACCTTGAGTTGTGAAGTAATTGCTAGTTCTTGACAATTTTCAAATAATTTACATTCACTAATTATTATGCTGATGTAATTGGTAGTTTTCCTTATCTTTATTCTTGGTACACTTCATGAGAACTTTCTCAGTTTTCCATCTGTTGCTGAGTATTGTTTAGCAATGACTCTACTCGGATTCTAGTACTATGAGTCTGTGACTATGCTACTTTGTAAAACCAGTTTGGTTTTATTTCTAGTAATTTCTTAGTCTGCATCTTTTCTTTACTTGATAAATTCACCTTATTTTACATTTTCCCTTCTCTTCGATTTGGAAAACTATAAAGATTTGCTTTACAATTTCGCTTTACAAATTTACAAGTCCGACTCCGTGCCATTATAGCGGAACTAAATTGTGAGTACAAAGTTTAATTTTGCGTCTATTTTTTCAGTCGGTCTTCCCACCGTGGCAGCGGTCATTTAGTTTATCAAATAAACCTAACGAAATTAATTCAATTTCATAAAAAGATTTGAGAATTCCGTCCGGTTTTTTTCGTCACTTTTTCAGGGACGAAAATACCCCTCCTTCGTATCTTTCGTTTCTCAATTTCTTCTATTAGATAAATATTATTACATGAAACTAGTTGGAAGCCTAACAAGCTAGGCTCCAACGACATACTACTACATTAATTGAACAGGTTGTTGTGCTAGCCTACCAGCGAGCCTCATGGGTAACCTTGCCAAGGGGAGCCGAAGCGGGAGGGGGGGGGGGCGAGATTGTGTCACAAGGGGGGCAAACTAACACTACCTTCCATGTTAATTCCTGCAATATTACACCATTGGGGACTTGAACCTGGGACCTCCTGGAACGCATGAAACTTCGGGGAACGGGGATGACCAGCTGAGCTAGGGCCCGTTCTTTTTCAGCTATTTTCTTCAGTTTAGAGAAAACATAGTCACCGATAGCTACTCCACGCCAGACCACAAACGGTTACCACCGTCGCCTCCAACACTATCACCTCCACTGCCACCACCACTAGCGCCACTAACCCTATCTCTCTCACACCAAAAATGTCAGCTTCTCCAGTAACACCATCACCTACTACCGCCACCACTACGATACCAGCAGCAGCGCCGTCACCATGTAAACAACACCTCCGCTACCAACCGATACAATCACCAACAATCATAGCCGCAACACCGTTTTTCCACCACTGTAAACATCTAGTAATCAACTAACTCTACTCTGATTCTGTCACCGCCGACACCGTTCACCATCACCGCCAGCAACACTAATCACTAATTCATATCGCTAAATTTTCCAATTTCGATTTCATATATAATTTTATATTCCACCAACTTCCCACTTTCGATTCAATTTTGCTTCACTTTATGTCACCGCCAACACCCTCCACTACCATCACCAGCAACCAATTTCGATTATAGATTTCAAATTCACCAATTCCGAATTTCAATTCATACTCACTTCCACCACCTCCACCTCTTTCAATTTTTCATACGCGAGACACTTCAACCCATATAATGTTCATACAGAAACACTTCAATTCATACACCAATTCTGATTTTTGAGATATAAAGACAAATTAAAGTTAATTGGATGATCCAATTCAATCGAATACACACATTAAATACTAATTGAAATACACACTTCTAACACCAATCGATTAGATTGCATAAGCGACGGCATGTGGCTGCTATGTGGTGGTGGATACAAGAAAAAAAGAAACCTCATCTTCAATCTCCTTTCCAAACCGTGCTATTAACAACAAGTGGGCATAAATCTGAATAAACCCATTGAAGAAAAAACCCCAAAATTAGAGAGACCAAATGTGTAACTTTGTTTATATTTTTCAGGAACACAAGTGCGGCAACCCCTAGAATCTAGATCCAATCGGGTAAGTGAGAATTGGAAATCACAGTCTTGTTCACAAAAAAAATAAAATAAGATAGATATTACAGTGCAAGAGGCTCAGAGTTAGGTTTTGATGATAATGGTAAGATCTTCATGGAAGCAGCAGCAGGAACAGAAGAGAAGATAAAGGATTTGTTTGGAATGGGAATCTTCTCCCATTTTTGAATGTACAGCTGTAAATGTGAGTGAGAGGAAAAGCGAACATGTGGGCTAGGTTTTCTTTCCAGATGACAAACTTATCCTTAGATTATCCCCTGCCCACGTGTCCCAGATACCCAGACGAAAACATGCTACATCTTTGACTACAAAGTCTGTTTAACCCCTTCACATGACTGCTTCCTTGCACATCCCATATGCACGTGCGTGCACACCAAACGTACAAAGAGCCAAGCTAAGCATCTGTTTCATGAGTGTAATTTCTTTCATGTGGGGACTCCAGTTGTGGTAAGAGGCCATTAAGCCAGCACTAAAGCATCTTTGGCCGAAAAAAAAAACATGAATTTCTTTTAAATATCATTACGATTATCATGCATTTGTAAGAATGAACGGTGTTTCATTTTCTTCCGGTCGGCCCTCCTTACCGTGGCAACGGTGTTCTAGTTATATTAGTTACGTCTCGTTATTTCACTTATAAAGTTGTTTTGAATCATTTATTGGAAATACAAGCAAATCTGGTAATCCGGAAATAAACGACTCAATGATGAGGTCAAGAGGCATTTGCGACAAATGCCATCTAATTGGGACGGAGCTTCATTAAATTTGGTTATTCAGTTAGGCAACCGCGCCACTAAGCCACAACACTTGCTCAATATCACGCCATCCGGAAACAAAGATTTGTGTTTGATAACTAGTGCAAGACGTGGAGTCCGCTAGTGGTTAAAAAAAGGTAGGACGTGTCCACATTTCTAACCACAACATTTTGTGGTGTTTCATTATCATATCTATATATATATTTCAGTTCGTGTGAAAAAAAAGAAATGGGAATCTCCTATGTCAAGCTAGTGGAGCTTTTGTTGAGAGAAAAGGGGATGAGCATTAGATGTAGAATATATATCCATATAAAGTTTATATATATAAATATATGTCTCAATAACCTAAGTAGGTTATCCGAGAACTTCCATAATTGTTCATGGTACCAAGAGCCAGAATGATTTCTCGGAAACCCTAGTTTTCAACTTTTTCTTTCTTCCAAAACCCTAAGCCTGCTTTTCCTTTCTTCCTTTCCTTTTTACCATGTCAACTATTTCAACTCAGGCCTCGTCTTCCTCTCCAATCATGTCTTATAACACCGGATCTCCAACTCTTGCTTCTTCTCAATCGATCAATGTCGGCTCTTTCATGACCTCATCGTTTCTTCCCTCTTCAACCAAAATAGTTCTCTTAGATAGAACCAATTTTCTTCTCTGGGAATCCCAAATAACACCCATTCTAAAATCTTACTGTTTCTATAAGTACCTTGCTGATTCATATGAAATCCCATCTCCATAACTCGTTGACAAAGTAACCGAAGAGAAGACTTATAATCCAGCCTATGAAGAATGGGAAGTCATCGACCAAACCATTATGTCTTGGATCAACTGTTCCCTAACTGAACCTTTGAAATCTGAATGTGCTAGACGAGGCAATTCTCGTGAAGTATGGAAATATCTTCGCTCTAATTACGTTACCATCAATCCAGCCAAAATTCTGCAACTCAAAGCAAACTTATCAACCATTCAAAAAGGTAATTCTTTTATTTCTGAGTATATTCTCAAGATCAAGGAAATCTCTGACTCGTTAGCTGATGTTCTACAACCTGTGTCTGATCTTGAACTCGTCTCCACAACCTTGCGTGGATTGGGAGCTGATTGGACAAGTATATATACGGATGTCATTGCGAAAACCTCCCTACCCACATTTACTGAACTTCATGCACTACTTCTTCATCATGAATCTCATTTAAAATACCTTCAAAGTCTTCAGAACCCATGATCTGACTTACAAAGTTCAAGTGTTCTCTTTACTGGTTCACCATCTATTGGTCATGGACAATTCTCTAATCGTGGTCGTGGCTCATCTCATGGTCGCGGAAATTGGAACTCAAATAACAATGGTCGTGGTCATGGTAACTGGAACACAAATGCTCGACCAAACTGGAATAATTATGGTCGTGGAAACTTTCATAATAATGGCTGGAATAATGGTTCTTCCAACAATTCTTGGTGTTAGAGCACTGCTCGGTCAAACTCGCATGCGTTGCTATCTCAAGCATATTTGTCAATCTTAGTGATCAAAAATATAAAGTCTTGATTTCTAGTCTACTATAGCTAAGGTCTCAGACTAGGATAGAAAGTTTAGTTGAGCTCAAGAACTCCATGGAGATCATCATACAAGACGAATGACTACTCAAGGAACCAGTAGATCTTCATCGACTAAAATGTATGTGAATACTTGAACTTATCTATCACTCAAAAGTCTATCTATTCTATATCCTATCTTGAGACAAAAGTCGTTTTACTATATAGACTAAGAATATACACATGTGACATTTCGAGCTGAGTATATCTCGCTTATCTATTTCTCGAAATGGGTGTTGGTAAAGATTTTGCTTTAGCCAAGTTCATCTTTGCCTAGTGACGAAAGTCATGTTATGTTTCAATCACTTTGGAAATCGCTCTGACGAAAAATAGTTTGTGAATAACAACTATATAACGCCCTCTGAGAATGTTTCAATGATTGAAATGGGAGTTTAGACTATATAACCATTGTGGGATATAAACATTAATTGTTGTGGCAACACATATATGTATAAGTCCTTAACACTTAAACCAAAGTTTGCGAACTTTGTTGATCAAGTGGAACCGGAACGTGAGAAGCAACTCAGTCCGTGAACCTAGTCCACGAACTGGCGTAAGTTCTCGAACCCGAGAATATCTGCTAAAGTTGACGCTCAAGTGCAGTCCGCGGAATAACGAAAGTTCTCATCCCGAGAAATTCTGCTGGAGATTATTAACTTCAACCGTTTAGCTTGAGTCCGCGAACTCAAGAGGTAATGTCTGAAAACGTTGTTCGTGAACTTATCTTAAATTACTAAGGAATGATTTTGAAAACCGTGGCTTTATTGTTCATGAAATGATTCGAGTGAATCACATCATTTTTGATTCAATTGTGTCTCTTGTAATACTTGAAATCTCATAGCAATTTAACAACTCTCTAACTAGTACATTTGAGTCATTTGGACTAGTTATGGTGAAGAAGAATATGGTTGATATGAAAGTTATCATTTGGCTAACCATTTGGTTGACTAATATTGAACCAACCATTGTACACGTTTGGGTACGGTTACACGAACTCAAAACGTCAAGTACATGTGTGTATGGAAAGCTAAGTTTTCGATCTAACGGTTGAGAGATATTAGCTTGTATCTAATCAGGTTTTCATCTAACGGTGAATATTGAATGCTTTGTTAGTAAGCTAACATTTATTGCAAACCCTGATTTTAAAGACTATATAAGGGAGAACTCTAGCAAATGGGAAACCTAATCCCCACATATTGTGTGTGATACTAGTTTGCTAAAGCTAGAGTCGATTCTCCTTTAACCTTTGGTTTTGTTCTTCTAAAACCAGGTTAACAACTTAAAGACTTGATTGGGAATGTGAAGCAAGACCGATACTACTTTTCTTGTAGTTGTGTGATCTGATCTTGTTGTTTCTATCGTACGAGTATAATTGTAATAATTAGCTTGAGATTTCTATCTCCGATAGGAAAGATAAAAGTAATCACAAACATCTTCGTCTCATTATTTGTGATTCCTTAATAATCTTCTTTGTCGCGTCGATTAAGTTTATTGTGAGGTGATTGATAAAACTAAGTTGTTCTTCGGGAATATAAGTCTGGTTTTATCGATTGGTTCCTGTTCTCCTTGATTTATCAAAAGACGGAACAAAACTTATAGGTTTATTCGTGGGAGATGAATTTATCTATTACATCTAGACTTTTCAGTGTGAGACATATTTGTTTATTAAAGTCTTCGACTTTGGGTCGTAGAAACTATTGGTTGTGGGTGATATCAGCTAGGGAATCAAGTACGCAGTATCCTTCTGGGATTAGAGGCGTAGGAGCATAACTATACCTTGAATCAGTGTGAGATTGGTTGGGGTTCAACTACAGTCCAAACCGAAGTTAATTTGGAGTAGGCTAGTGTCTGTAGCGTCTTAATACAATGTATGTTTAATCTGGACTAGGTCCCGAGGTTTTTCTGCATTTTCGGTTTCCTCGTTAACAAAATTCTGGTGTCTGTGTTATTTATATTCCACATTATATTTTGTTATATAATTGAAATAATACAAGTTGTGCGTTGTTCAATTGATTAGAATATCCGACCTTATTGGTTGTTGATTTAAATCGATTGACACTTGGATATTGGTCTTTGGTACCATCCAAGTTATCTCTCTTTGATTAGACTAGCGAATCATATTTTCTTAAGTAAATAAAATCAAGAGATTGAGATAATAACTTCTTGAGATATTTTCTATTGATTGAGTCTTGTTGATTCTCTAGAAAACAACTCGGAGTTGTCCATATAGATTGCTAATCGAAATATTGGGTGAGGTTGTTAGACCCCCGCTTTTTCAATTGGTATCAGATCATGCAAACATGCTTAAAACCTTACAAGTATGTGTTTGTGGAAATCTGAGTCTGTGGACGGAATCTCTGTTGCGCATCCCAAAATATCTCCTAAAGCTTTTGACCATGTCAAGTGTCTTGGAAACACCTCAAAGGATTATTCCTTAGTTGACTCATCCGAATCCTGAGGTAGAAAGAATGTTCAATGTGATAATGACATTTCTTCCTCTCATGAGGCATGTGACATTGTGGCAGAAGCTGAAAAGGAACTCACCAGAATTTCAAAATATACAGTTGAAGATATTGATTTTAATGATCATAATCAGCTCATTGATGAATTTGAAAAGTCTCTCAATCGAGAACGTGATCTCTATAATATCATAAAGTCCTTCTCTAAGAACATTGAGAAACTTCTACAAGAAACTAATCTACAACAGGAAACGATTAGTACTCTTGAGGAAGTCGTTAAAGAGGACTCAATTAGAGAAAAACGTTTGCTCGATACTCATTCATCAGATCTCAATAGACTTCATGCTGAAAAACAGAAACTTTGTGCATCTCTTACTCTAGCCCATGAACAATGTAAATCCTTGGAAAAGGAAAACTTTGTCCTAAGGAGAAATTCTTCTGTGACTAATTCTCAGGAATTACCATATACGAAGAAATGTTCTCCGGAAGAAGATTTTGTCAAGAAAAGGTTGCAAAACTTTAAATTTTCTCATATGGCTATGAAGTTTAAACATGTGCCAGTTATTGCTTCACCTTTACGAACCTATACTTTTTGTGGGAAACAGAATCACTATGCTATTCATTGTTTTGCAAGAAGGAAACAAATTTCTAAGCTTCACAATTTGCTTATGTTCACTGTCAATGGAACAAATAGTGAGTCGAATAAAGCAGTGAATCATATGCCCATAAGAAATCATAAACCTTATGAAAATGATCTCTACTCTAGACATCATCACAGGGATAAAGTTCTTTCTGGCAATTCTGTTTCCAGTATTAATAAGAACATTTCTTGTACTTATAAGGATGGTTCTGATAAATCTAAATCTATAAAATGGATACCTATCTATTCAGATCCTCTTGAACCTATTGCTAGAGGTCCTAGATTTAGTTCTCAGAGAAAATCATTTGACGAATATGTGAAAAGCGCATTTCCCTACTCTTCAGGGATACAGGTTAACTGAAGAAAGGCGAAGAGCACAAAATACAAACTGTCTGATGATATGTACAACACCTTTCTCAATGATCGCAGTGGAACTTGTTTCCACCAATCACCTGATTCCAGGTAATTGTTTCCTTGTTTCTCACTTGAGAGGTATAAGGAAAATGATTGAGAAATACTCAAGTATGTTTAATATTATTTCATTTCGATTTTTTTTGGGGCAGTCCGCGAACGCTCGTGACCTCCTCCCATGAAATCCTAGGGTTTGGATTGGAGTTTATACTCGTGTTCAACAACACATATATATCTTATATTGTGTGTTATTGATCCCAATCTATTATGAAGAGCTCTGCAAGATCTCAAGAGATTGTGTGTCTTGACATGGAGGAAGAAAATAGGGAACGTGAGTCAATTCAAGAGCTGGTTCTAAAGAAGATGCTTGAAAGAAAGGATCATAACTCCTAGATTGATGATCTTTTCAAGGATTTAACTCATTTTCAGAATGATTCAAAGGTAGATTTTGCAAATCTTCAATTGCAAATAAACCAACTTCTAGATAGTCAGGCCAGAATTCTTGCAAATCAGAATATTCTGATACGGAATCAAAATAAGCTCATCATGGACTGTGCCAAAGCTAGGCAACTTTCTCGAGTTGTTGATCGCAAAGTTAGTGTTCTAACTCACGAACATGGTGTGTCTATGGTCAAAAGAATAAAGGAGATCAGAGATACATTCTTTGATGGTTTCATTGAAAGATATGAAGTTCCTAATGAACTCTGATTTCCGTATGCCTAGTATATCTTCTATGTTTTCGGTTTTATTTAGATGAATAACTAGTGTTTTGGAATAGCCATGATTGTGATTACACATAGCTATATCCAATGATTTCATCTTCTAGTTTTTATATTTATTGGTTTAAATTCTAAAGTTGTTTGGAAGATGATGGTTGCAGTATTAATCTTTATGGTTTTATATATTGCAATATTTTTATGGGATATGTATGTTTACGTCCGTGAACTTGATTGTCCCATATTTTGTCAAAAGTAAAGTCGTTCACGTATTGGTATGCAAATATTGATAAAGGAATGAATGTACTTTTGGCAAAACACAAAAGTTAAGCCTATATTGTCAATTGTTGATGTAAGATAAGTTAAAATCTTTTGTGATTCAAGGATGAAGTCTATTATGTCACTATGTGATGAAAAATTAGAATAGATATTTTTTTTGTAATCCACGGTATAGAGCTTAATTTTTCCATATTATTATGTATTATCGTGAAGGTTCCATCTTGTGTTTTATATTGAGCACGATACGACTAAGTCGATTTCTTATTGGCATGGTTGGTTTTTCCATAAAGATGCAATATGTTGATCATTAAGAACTAAATTAACCAACTTGTGTGGTTATTTAGTTTGTATTCCATGAGTTCTCTCATGTTGAGTACATGTACGGTTAAGGTTGTCATTTCCTATGATAATCTTAGTCGGGGTTCCATAATCTCTTATGTAGAGCCCAAATGAACTAAATCAATCATCTTATGTGATAATTTAGTTAGCACTCCATAGAATTTTCTCATGTCGAGTGTGGAAAATTGAATTTATTACTTTGTGATTAGTTTAATTGTGTAATCCGGTTAGAGTATTTATGGGTTCTCTTGTGAATAATCTAATCGATGAATTAAGTCTCCATAAGTTTACTTGTGTTGAGCATATTTAGTCAAACTTATCTTGGTTAACTTTGGTTAATATGATTGAATATTTTGGATTCCAAATTCATAGTTGTATGCAATTTGTTGAGTCTAAAAAAATCCTTCTTTTCTCTTGAAATTAAGGTCGCTCTTGTTATTCCTTTGGGAATGACATCTTATGGGGGAGAGTTCTTTTGAACTTGCGCTTAATTTCTAAATATTTGTGGGGAGTGCAGCTGTGGAATTTTTAGAGGTTATCTTGTATCTTTATAAACTCCTTGATTAATGCATTTAGCCTCGGCTTTATGATTGCATCTAAAAAAGATGATAGAACATTTACCTTTGGTCATGAAATGTCTCTTACGGAAATTTCATTAAGATCCCGTTCTTGTACCTTTGCCAATTTTATTGACAAAAAGGGGGAGAATTAATTATAGTTCATACTACAAATACATATGGTTTTCGGATCATTATGTAAGGGGGAGTGGTTTCCATGTGAGATGGAGTATTGACTAAGGGGGAGTGAAGTATCACCGTAGTATTGTTGTTGAAGTTGTGATACAATTATACTTTGACGTTACGTAATAATACTATGACACTGTGTAATAATGATTGACAACCAATGCTTTTCTCATTGTTATAGATACGGATTTTCAACAACGATGATGCTAAACTTACAACCTTTGGGATTATTGGACTACTTGGAAGTGACGAAGATTTCGAGTATTGTTGAAGATTAGGCATGTGGAATATGAGCTACAAAGTTTATTTATATAATTTTTGTATTCCATACGTATTAATAGTTTTTCCACTAAAATTGACAAAGAGGGAGATTGTTAGAGTTCTTCTCGGTCAAACTCGCATGCGTTGCTATCTCAAGCATGTTTGTCAATCTTAGTGATCAAAACTAAAAAGTCTTGATTTGTAGTCTACTTTAACTAAGGTCTCGGACTAGGATAGAAAGTGTAGTTGAGCTCAAGAACTCCATGGAGATCATCATACAAGACGAAGGACTACTTAAGGAACCAGTGTATCTTAATCGACTAAAAGGTATGTGGAGACTTGAACTTATCTATCACTCAAAAGTCTATCTATTTTATCTCCTATCTTGAGACAAAAGTCGTTTTACTATATAGACTAAGAATATGCATGCACATGTGACATTTCGAGCTGAGTATATCTCGCTTATGTATTTCTCGAAATGGGTGTTGGTAAAGCTTTCGCTTTAGCCAAGTTCATCTTTGCCTAGTGACGAAAGTCATGTTATGTTTCAATCACTTTGGAAATCGCTCTGACGAAAAATAGTTTGTGAATAACAACTATATAACGCCCTCTGAGAATGTTTCAATGATTGAAATGAGAGTTTAGACTATATAACCATTGTGGCATGTAAACATTGTTGTGTAAACACATATATGTATAATTCCTTAACACTTGAACCGAAGTTTGAGAACTTTGTTGATCAAGTGGAACCAGAATGTGAGCAGCAACTCAGTCCGCGAACTGGCATAAGTTCTCAAACCCGAGAATATCTGCTGAAGTTGAAGCTCAGGTGCAGTCTGTGAACTGACGGAATTTCTCATCCCGAGAAATTATTTTGGAGTTTATTAAATTTAACCGGTTAGCTTGAGTCCGCAAACTCAGTCCGCGAACTCAAGAGATTATGTCTTAAAATGTTGTTCGTGAACTTATCTTAAATTACTAAGAAATGCTTTTGAAAACCGTGGCTTTATAGTTCATGAAATGATTCGATTGAATCACATCATTTTTTGTTCAATTGTGTCTCTTGTAATACTTGAGATCTCATAGCAATTGAACAACTCTTTAACTAGTTCATTTGAGTCATTTGGACTAATTATGGTGAAGAAGAATATGGTTGATATGAAAGTTATCATTTGGCTAACGATTTGGTTGACTAATATTGAACCAACCATTGTACACGTTTGCGTATGGCTACACGAACTCAAAACATCAAGTACATGTGTGTATGGCAAGCTAAGTTTTAGATATAACGGTTGAGAGATATTAGCTTTATCTAATCAGGTTTTCATCTAACGGTGAATATTTAATGCTTTGTTAGTAAGCTAACATTGATTGCATACATTGATTTTAAAGACTATATAAGGGAGAACTCTAGCAACTAGGAAACCTAATCCCCACACATTCTGTGTGATACTAGTTTGCTAAAGTTAGAGTCGATTCTCCTTTAACCATTGGTTTTCTTCTTCTAAAACCAGGTTAACGACTTAAAGACTTCATTCGGATTGTGAAACCAGACCGATACTACTTTTCTTGTAGTTGTATGATCTGATCTTGATGTTTCTATCGTACGAGTACAATTGTAATAATTGGCTTGAGATTTTTATCTCTGATAGGCAAGATAAAAGTAGTCACAAACATCTTCGTCTCATTGTTTGTGATTCCTCAATAATCTTCTTCGCTGCGTCGATTAAGTTTATTGTGAGCTTATTGATGAAACTGAGCTATTCTTCGGGAATATAAGTCTAGTTTTATCGATTGGTTCCTGTTCACCTTAATTTATCAAAAGACGAAACAAAACTTGTAGGTTTATTCGTGAGAGATGAATTTATTTATTACTTATAGACTTTTCTGTGTTAGACCGATTTGTTTATTAAAGTCTTCGACTTTGGGTCGTAGCAACTCTTGGTTGTGGGTGAGATCAGCTAAGGGAATCAAGTGCGTAGTATCCTTCTGGGATCATAGGTGTAGGAGCATAATTATACCTTGGATCAGTGTGAGATTGGTTTGGGTTCAACTACAGTCCAAACAGAAGTTAATTTGGAGTAGGTTAGTGTATGTAGTGGCTTAATACTGTGTATGTTTAATCTGGACTAGGTCCCAGGGTTTTTCTGCATTTGCGGTTTTCTCGTTAACAAAATTCTCGTGTCTGTGTTATTTCTATTCCGCATTATATTTTGTTATATAATTGAAATAATATAGGTTGTGCGTTGTTCAATCGATTAGAATATCCGACCTTATTGGTTGTTAATTTAAATCGATTGACACTTGGATATTGGTCTTTGGTACCATCCAAGTTATCTCTCTTTGATTAGACTCGCGAATCATATTTGCTTGAGTAAATCAAATCAAGAGATTGAGATAATAACTCCTTGAGATATCTTCTATTGATTGAGTCTTGTTGATTCTCTAGAAAATAACTCGGAGTTGTCCATACAAATTGCTAATCGAAATATTGGGTGAGGTTGTTAGACCCCCGCTTTTCACTTGGAATAATACTCATGGTCATGGACGCTATGGTGGTCCATATGCTACTGGACGTAGTTCTACTGCACCATTAGTTCTTCCCCACCAAAGAATATGCACGCACATGTGACATTTTGAGCTGAGTATATCTCGCTTATGTATTTCTCGAAATGGGTGTTGGTAAAGCTTTCGCTTTAGCCAAGTTCATCTTTGCCTAGTGACGAAAGTCATGTTATGTTTCAATCACTTTGAAATCGCTTTCGACGAAAAATAGTTTGTGAATAACAACTATATAACGCCCTCTGAGAATGTTTCAATGATTGAAATGAGAGTTTAGACTATATAACCATTGTGGCATGTAAACATTGTTGTGTAAACACATATATGTATAATTCCTTAACACTTGAACCGAAGTTTGAGAACTTTGTTGATCAAGTGGAACCAGAATGTGAGCAGCAACTCAGTACGCGAACTGGCATAAGTTCTCAAACCCGAGAATATCTTCTGAAGTTGAAGCTCAGGTGCAGTCCGTGAACTGACGGAAGTTCTCATCCCGAGAAATTATTTTGGAGTTTATTAAATTTAACCGGTTAGCTTGAGTCCGCAAACTCAGTCCGCGAACTCAAGAGATTATGTCTTAAAATGTTGTTCGTGAACTTATCTTAAATTACTAAGAAATGCTTTTGAAAACCGTGGCTTTATAGTTCATGAAATGATTCGATTGAATCACATCATTTTTTGTTCAATTGTGTCTCTTGTAATACTTGAGATCTCATAGCAATTGAACAACTCTTTAACTAGTTCATTTGAGTCATTTGGACTAGTTATGGTGAAGAAGAATATGGTTGATATGAAAGTTATCATTTGGCTAACGATTTGGTTGACTAATATTGAACCAACCATTGTACACGTTTGCGTATGGCTACACGAACTCAAAACATCAAGTACATGTGTGTATGGCAAGCTAAGTTTTAGATATAACGGTTGAGAGATATTAGCTTTATCTAATCAGGTTTTCATCTAACGGTGAATATTTAATGCTTTGTTAGTAAGCTAACATTGATTGCATACATTGATTTTAAAGACTATATAAGGGAGAACTCTAGCAACTAGGAAACCTAATCCCCACACATTCTGTGTGATACTAGTTTGCTAAAGTTAGAGTCGATTCTCCTTTAACCGTTGGTTTTCTTCTTCTAAAACCAGGTTAACGACTTAAAGACTTCATTCGGATTGTGAAACCAGACCGATACTACTTTTCTTGTAGTTGTATGATCTGATCTTGCTGTTTCTATCGTACGAGTACAATTGTAATAATTGGCTTGAGATTTTTATCTCTGATAGGCAAGATAAAAGTAGTCACAAACATCTTCGTCTCATTGTTTGTGATTCCTCAATAATCTTCTTCGTTGCGTCGATTAAGTTTTTGTGAGCTTATTGATGAAACTGAGCTATTCTTCGGGAATATAAGTCTAGTTTTATCGATTGGTTCCTGTTCACCTTGATTTATCAAAAGACGAAACAAAACTTGTAGGTTTATTCGTGAGAGATGAATTTATTTATTACTTATAGACTTTTCTGTGTTAGACCGATTTGTTTATTAAAGTCTTCGACTTTGGGTCGTAGCAACTCTTGGTTGTGGGTGAGATCAGCTAAGGGAATCAAGTGCGTAGTATCCTGCTGGGATCATAGGTGTATGAGCATAATTATACCTTGGATCAGTGTGAGATTGGTTTGGGTTCAACTACAGTCCAAACAGAAGTTAATTTGGAGTAGGTTAGTGTATGTAGTGGCTTAATACTGTGTATGTTTAATCTGGACTAGGTCCCAGGGTTTTTCTGCATTTGCGGTTTTCTCGTTAACAAAATTCTGGTGTCTGTGTTATTTCTATTCCGCATTATATTTTGTTATATAATTGAAATAATACAGGTTGTGCGTTGTTCAATCGATTAGAATATCCGACCTTATTGGTTGTTAATTTAAATCGATTGACACTTGGATATTGGTCTTTGGTACCATCCAAGTTATCTCTCTTTGATTAGACTCGCGAATCATATTTGCTTGAGTAAATCAAATCGAGAGATTGAGATAATAACTCCTTGAGATATCTTCTATTGATTGAGTCTTGTTGATTCTCTAGAAAATAACTCGGAGCTGTCCATACAAATTGCTAATCGAAATATTGGGTGAGGTTGTTAGACCCCCGCTTTTCACTTGGAATAATACTCATGGTCATGGACGCTATGGTGGTCCATATGCTACTGGACGTAGTTCTACTGCACCATTAGTTCTTCCCCCCCCCCCGCCTTCATCATTTGTGGTTTGTCAATGGTGCGGGAGCTGCTGGTCACATAGCCTCAAATTGTCATCATCTCATGCAAGCTCAGACCCTTGATTTACCTCAGGCATTATCATCAATGCAGGTGCAGTACATACCCTATGAGAACCATTGGTTTGTCGATACTGCTTACTCAGCACACATGACTTCTGATGCTTCTCAACTGTCGAATCATGTCGAATATAATGGTAATGCAAAAGTCCTTGTAGGCAATGGAAAACTTTTGCCTATCGCAGGAACTGGTGATGTCACCATCACTTCTCCCTCATCTAAGAGGTTATTGAAAAATACTCTTCATGTGACTTCACTTGCCAAAAAATTAGTATATGTTGGAAAACTCACTCGTGATTCCGATTGTGTTTTTGTCTTTGATAAATTTTGCTTTTGGATACAGGATCCGCGAATGGGAACTCCTCTGTACAAGGGAAAGACTGAAGATGGCATGTATCATATTCTCGCCATCAATCATTGTTCCTCTACATCATCAACTCCATCTTTTTTCTTTGATGCTACCATTGGTACTCGTATAAGTCCCGCAATTTGGCATATGCGCCTTGGTCATCCTAATTATCGTGTGTTTCAGCCTCTTAAGTCTAGTCTTTATTTCCCTTTTTCTTCTAGTAGTTGCTCTTTTAAATCTATTTGTACTAGCTGTGTAGGTGCCAAGCACCATCGTCTTCCTTTTATGTCGATAACTACTTATTCTAATAAAATTGATGTTGTTATTCATTCGGATTTATGGGGTTCTGCACCTTTTCCATCAAATTGTGGTTTTCGTTATTTTCTCTTGTTTGTTGATGAATGTTCTCGTTTCACCTGGCTATATTTCCTAACCGATAAAACTCAAGTGTTTCGCTGTTTTTTGGATTTCAAAGCTATGATTGAAAAACAATTTTCAACGTCCATTCTCGTCTTACAATATGATGGTGGTACTGAGTATTCTAATGCATTGAAATCCTATTTTCTTGCTAATGGCATTCAAATTCTATCTTCCTTCCCTAGCACGTCTCAACAAAATGGCCTTGCTGAGCGGAAAATACGTCATATTATGCTTCAAAGTGGTTTACCGGAATGTTTTTGGGATGAATTTTATGCCACTTCTACATATTTGATTAATCGTCTTCCCACTCCAGTTTTGTCCAACAATACTCCATTTTTTGTTGTGCATAAAGAGTTCCGGACTATGGTTTCCTCAAAGCCTTTGGCTGTCGTTGTTATCCTCTACTATCTCATTTCCACCAGCACAAATTATAACCAAAAATGCTTCCTTGTGTGTTTATTGGTTACAATGATAAGCATAAAGACTACAAATGCTTATAGGTCTCGGGTAATCGTGTTTACATCTCTCGCCATGTGATTTTTGATGAGTCTTTTTTTTTCATATCCCGCTGATGTCGGTGTTACTCTAAACATTTCCTCTTCTGCTCCCGCTACTCGTACTCTATTAAGCTGGCCCAACACTATTAAAGCTACACATCTATCTTCACCTCCAACTCTAGTAACTATTCCACCTTTTCCAGTTTTTGTTACGTCAACTTCACCTCCTTCTCTTCCATCTCCTATTTTTACTTCCTCTTATGCTTCTCCCACTACTCCTAACTATTCTCAAACTTCTGGTGCTCCTCCTTTATCACCTACTAGACTATCCTTTTCCGGTGATTCATCCTCTACCGATTCCTCCCCTACAGATTTCGTGTCATCTGTGTTGTCGTCTTCATCCTTGCCTACTATACATGAGCAACCACCATCGACCACCAACGTGCGCCATATGGTTACTCGACTAAAGGATCATACTATTCAACCTAGGAGTTTCAAGGGTTGTTTTGCTACTCGATACCCTATATTATACAGTTTTTCAGTTGCATATGCCTCCTTACCAACAGAACCATCCTATTTTACTATAGCTTCCAAGTCTTCAAAATGGTGGGCAGCTATGCTTGAGGAAATTAATGCATTGTTACGGAATGGCACATGGTCCCTTGTTACTCGTCGACCGGGAATGAATATCATTGGTTGCAAATGGGTTTATCGTGTCAAACAGAAATCTGATGGATCACTCGACAAACGTAAAGCACGCTTGGTTGCTAAAGGGTACTCTTAACAGCATAGGATTGATTATGATGAAACATTTAGTCCAGTTGTAAAACCTGTGACTATTCGTTTAGTTCTCAGTTTGGCAGTTTCTTCATCTTGTCCTATTTAGCAACTAGATGTTAAAAATGCCTTTCTACATGGGTCTCTTGATCAAGAGGTTTATATGGAGCAGCCTCAAGGATTTGTGGATCCTCGATTTCCTGATCATGTTTGTCTACTTCATAAGGCGTTATACGGCTTGAAATAAGCACCCCGTGCTTGGTTTCATCATTTTTCTTCGTTTCTTACAGCACTTGGATTTCGTTCTTCGTAATCAGATCACTCCATGTTTGTGCAGAAATCTAGTATGGAAATCATTATACTTTACCTTTGTATGGATGACATAATTTTGACGAGCAGCGATACTCAAGGTATTCAATCTCTTCTTCCCATACTTCAGACTCAGTTTGCTATGACAGATTTGGGTGACTTAAACTATTTTCTTGGTTTAGAAGCCACTAGAACTTCCTCTGGTCTTATTTTCACACAAAATAGGTATACTTTGGATCTTTTTTAACGTGTTGATCTTGCTGATTCAAAGCTTGTGTATACTCCTATGGCTCCTCGCTCTAAGCTCACATCTGATGATGGTGTTTTATTTCCTGATATTACCTTGTATCGAATCCTGATTGGTGGTTTGCAATACCTAAGTATGACACGACCAGATATAACTTATGCAATTAACCAAGTTAGTCAGTTTATGCACAAGCCGACTCATACTCATTTCATGGCAGTTAAACGCATTCTTCGATATCTCAAGGTTACATTAGGTCATGGTATTTGTTTTTGGCATAACTCTTCTTTGCATCTCACCTCCTACTCTGATGTTGATTGGGGTGGTGATCCGGATACCTCTCGCTCTACCACAGGCCATTGTGTTTTCTTAGGCAAAAATCTCATCTCTTAGGGTTCCAAAAATAAGCCCAATGTATCTACTAGTAGTACTGAAGCCGAGTATCGTGCATTGTCATCTACTGCTACTGAGCTTATTTGGATTGAGTATCTCTTACGTGATCTTGGTGTCAACCTTTCGCAATCTCCACTTCTCTACTATGATAACATCAGTGTTACATACCTAGCTCTCAATCATATACAACACTATCGCTCAAAGCACATACAAATTCATTATCATTTTGTACGTGAACGGATATCTTCTGGGTCTCTGCAGTTGCAATATATCTCCACCTAGTATCAAATTGCAGATCTCTTTATGAATGGTTTATCAACTATGCGTTTTCATTTTTTATGTGACAAGCTTTCACGTTGTTTACCACCATGTACAAGGGGATGTGTAGAATATATATCCATGTAAAGTCCATATATATGTTGGATCTTGTATTAGAGTCCATTATAACATGTATCCATACAACTCAATATAAATATATGTCTCAATAACCTAAGTAGGTTATCCGAGAACTTCCATAATTATTCATTAGAACATCATTTTGAGAAGCTACTCCAAAGGAGGTGCGAGTCATTGAAAGATACAAAAAAAAAATGGGGTTGATATCATTGTACAGGTGAAGTACTGCATCAATTGGAAGAGGAATTAAAAGGGTTATTTTACAATATACCCTAGTAGGTCTGCACCTCCTCAAGAAAAAATTCAAGTAGAAAATGCAAATTCAGGTGATGAGATGGATCAGAGAACTGTAAAAGCATGAAGGAAAGGATGAAGATGAAGAAACAAGAAGAAGATACGGAAGAAGAAAAGTACAGAATCACAAAAAAGAAAGAAAAAGATAATCAGTATAGGCGGACTCGGAAATGGGGTTTTTAGAACAATTCACAGAAGATTTTTGATGTGGGAATAAGTTTTTGTTCTCTTTCTAGAACTTAGTTTCTGAGCCGAGAGGTTGGTTGGAAGATTACACATTTCAATTTCACTATAAGGTGATATTAGGGCTCGTTTGTCAGATGAAGTTGCATGGACTGAAATTGCTACTACTAATTTTCCTGATAGTCTAAGCAATGCAACCTGCTCTGGTGAACTTGTGTTATGAAGCAAAGACACCTCGTGAGAGTCGGTGTGTGAGTAATAAAAGGTATGTTCATAGTGCATACAACTAGAATAATAAAGTTAATGCTACTAATTTAACAATCAACACGCGAGATTACATGATTCAGATTTCGCCAATGTCAAAGGGATAATAAGTATTGATTGTTATTAAGGTTTGAGTGTGGTTACAAGCTCTTAAATGCTATGATAGGAATAAAATCAAGCCAAATAGAAATACAAGAACAATCTCTAAGTATTCAAATACAAGTATAAAATTTTCTTATGACTGAGAGCATTGACTAAGTATAAGCTCTCCGATACAAGTATAAGCTCTTCCTAGGTATACAAATAGCCGACAACATTGTTGTGGCCCATGAAATTGTTCACACTATGAGAGGAAAAAACAGAAGAAAAATGGTATATGTTTTGGAGTAACAATTAGAGAAAGATAAGAACTTCTTATTGATAAAGAGGCATTAGCTATTACATACATACATACAATGTTCTTTATATATATATGAAAGGGAAAACCTAGTCATCTAATGGACCACATATCCATGGGCCATAGACCCTATAAGACTCCCCCTTGTGTGGTTCAATAACAAAGACTTATACACAGTGCTTCACATATAGTGCTTTGAATATGGTTCTTGAAATGTCGTTCTATCCTTGATGACTTGTACTGAAATTAATTTTCCTAATTAAAACTTTGACAAGGAAAAACCCAATGGGACAAAACCTTGGCGCAACTCTTCACATGTAGTACTTCACATGTTGTATGATATTCAAGGACCAACTAGTCTAAGTTAATTGCCTCGTTAAAACTTTGCTAGGAAAACCCAGAGGGACAAAACCTGAACTAAAGAAAAGGAATACAATATTAAGCAAACTTAGAACATAATTGAACTTGAATATGTTTCCTAATTAAAACCTTGACAAGGAAAACCCAGTGGGACAAAACCTTGATGAAGGAAAAAGAGTACAACGTGACAGATGCAAGTAAAGGTGATCCATTGCAGATGATCACTTTGCTCTGTTAATGTTGACTAGTTTCTTCACAACTCTTAAGGCAGAAAATCCTCATGGTAAAGACAATAGCCTTAGTTGGGAATTACATTTCCGGTGTTTGTTGTTGTCTCATTAAATACCGTGCCGAGTAACAAAACCCTGAGGGAAAAAGAAACCTCGATGAAGGAAAATAATGCAACACACCATTAGATTCCCCCCCTGATGTTAGACAATTTTCATTAGTCTGATGCAGTCAAAAGGAGTTTACCACACTTTACTTTGGTAACTTGAATGTTTATAAGACCCTGTTGTTGATTCTGGAATTTACGTTGCTTAACATACTATCACGTTTTATTTATTTGATTAGGATATTTTTAGTAATATCAACGCAATCTTTATGTCTTCAACGTTCAACATACTTGATGTTTTTAGTGATGTCTCGCTAAAAACCTTGTCGAGTAACAAAACCCTTTGGGAAAAACTATTCTCGATCGAAGGGAAAAATAGTACAATACATATTCAATTTCGAAGTAAAATATGTCGATATTATATCCTTGGATCCTCCCCCTGATTACTTTCAGAGTTGTTCCAAACAGTTCCTTTAGTCATGTACTTTTCGAAATTGAATATCGGTAATGAATTAGAAAATAATCTACCATATCTCCCCCTGATTAATTTCGTTGGAGAAGAGATTATTGTTCCTTCATAATCAATAACCTTTGGATTGCAGTTCTTTTAGCATTCCTTTTTATGTCTTTGCAGGGATAAAAAAAACTCATGTCAATGGTTACTTTTAAGTACATGATTACATTCATTGTACCATTCCAATGACGTTGCATTGGCGCTGAGCTATATCTAGCTAACAAGTTCCCTGAGGATGTAAAATTTAATCGAATATATTACTATACTAAGTACAACGATGCGTGTATTGTGCTTAGATATGGGAATTTCATCCCCAACACATCTTCGTCATCTTCCTTTAGACGAAATATTCACTTACTTATATTTCAACCTCGACTAATCATGGGAGTGCTATCAGGATGCATGTTTTTATTAAATTTCCTGACAACTTTAGAATATGCAAACTGGTGGAATAATATACCACAAGCTCAGTATTCGTTCGAGCTTTCCCCAGATTTTTTTTATCTCAAATTTGGATTTCAAATAGATTTTAAGGTCTTTTATTACATCATAAGTACCCATCATGTTTGTACCATCGACATAGATAGATACAATTCCAAATATGGAAATTTCTAGTAAATACGCAAGAAAAAATAACTTACTTGTCTATCCCCTCTAAATCAAATAGCCACTTAGACATGTATACCATATCCGCCTGATTGCTTTCATCTATAAGCGAGCATTTTATCTAACTATAAACGCACTTTGTGGTTTAGAGTCACTTGTTTTGGGTAAGAAAAGTCTATCAAGTACTTTTGTAAATATCTTTTGTCCCTTGATTCTTTCAGAGATACATAACAACCACATTCATATGTTGCTTTTCAAGTCCTTTTAAAATTACCAAGCTAACTGAGTAGCGGAACACTATAAAGTTCATTACAAGAAAACAATTCCAGGACTTTGTGAGAAACCTCGCACCACAAGGAGAGTCTTTATACTTTAAGACCACTTTCTTCTCATTATGCTTTGTGACAAATTAATCATATATGTCCAATAGGCTTTACACTTGGTTAGTAAGCACTACCATACCAAATACCTGTAATATTTGTCAAAGAACCAAGTTCTATTTGGATTGTATAGGCCAAATATGCTCTTCGTTGAGATTAATAAGCAATGAGCTTGGTTCGATCTCATCTTGCTTTGTTTCCTTAAGCAAGTGTATATGAAATTAATCATCAATATGCTCGCGTGATCTTTCCATTGACTCATACACATTCTCATATTCCACTTGGGAAGTCATTGTTCTCTGGAATCATTAAACTTCGGAGCGTCCTCTAGTTTGACTCATGGAAATATTCAGAGACAATCTTATGAGATGATTTCTGACGATATAAATAAGTTGTTCCTTCCTCACCTACTTTTTTCTAGGTGAGGATTGATCGAACCAAGTAGTCTCTCCAACTTCCTTTATGGAGCCACGACCTCAACCACACTTCTACTATGTGTAGTTGCAAGTCTATGGTGTATATCCCTTATTAAGGATTTGTAACCTTGCAGGTAGGTTTGCAGATGGTATGTGTGATCTCATCACTTTAGCGACATCAATGTACATTCTAAAAATCGATTATTCTTTCACTTCACATTTACATTTGTGTAGTACAAGAATCAATATGAGACACAATGGGAACACACCGTGATAATTCATGTCGTTCCCTTAGAAAACACTTTTTCTTATCTCCCCTTAACGACGGGAAGATTGTCTCATTAAAGTGATAACCCGCAAATCTAGCGGTAAGAGATCTCCTGCCAAAGGTTTTAAAATGCGAATAATTGTTGAGAGTAAATATCCAACAAAATTACTTAATCATTTTCGTGACCCATCATAGTACGATGTGGACTCGTAATGACACATATATAGTGCAACCAAAAATGCGTAAGAACACAAATGTCAGGATTAAATTCAGTTACCAACTGGTATGCAGAAAAGGTTGACTAATATTGGGTTCTAAAACGAATTAAGTAAAGATGTGCGTAATATTGCATATCCACAGAGCAATAAAAGGTAGGTTGGTATGCATAACCTATTCCTTAGACACCATGTGTAACCTTTGATGGTATCCTCAGCGAGACCATGGGGTATAGGATTCTCTACATTGATCCTGTTAAACATGCAATAACCATCAAGTCCTTTTGATATATACTCTCTAGCATTTACAAGGGGTGGTGAGTCCTTACATGTATAATATGTACTAGTAGTTTTCCAAACGTAACATTGCTTGGGAACTATAACTAGTCCAAATTTTCAAAAAAATCCACGAGAGCCATAAGTCACTTTAATGGTCCACATTCTGCATGGATAGTTTTCTAAAATCACCTCGTTTTCTTTGTAATATGGATTATTTACCATTTTCATCTTAGGATGGTCTCGATCCTGTTTTACTCAAGTCTTTGCGAAAGGAGTGATATTCTCTTACTTAAAAATCATAATGGAGGGGGGGGGGGGGGGGTTGTGCATCTAGTTCTTTACAAAACACTTATTGAGAGATATGCCATCATTTCGCATTCTATCAATCTTTCTCCCATTTTTGTTCACTCAAATAAAGTGATGTTCATATGAGTCCTTTCAAAACGATCACGTCACAACCAAAGTTTATATCATTATGCCCAAAGCCTGAGTCAATTCCCAATATTTCATCATCGGAGTCAATATGGATTCAATAATCCAAATACAATAGTGATTTACATTTCACTAGATTGACTCATTAGTTTCTTTAAAATATATTTCCTTCCAAATATATTAGAGACTATAAAATATGCAATCAATTACATTCTTATCACTATGAGGTTCCACATGATATCCATTTGCATGACTTTCTTTGGAATATAACAAGGTGTGATTATCTCTCGGTACATGTAGAGATTTTGCGACGTCTTTGTTCTATCTTGAAAACAAATTTTGAGCAGTGCCCGCTCGATGATCCAATCCTCGTGGTCACATTATAAGGAATTAGTTCAACAACTAGTGTATATTCCTTAAATTAGTGGGAGGAATTAGCTCAACAACTATCTTTTAGACATTGAGTCTTGAGATATTAGATAAGTGGTGTGGCCTTATTAGTAACAAAAATGAGATTCAACTCAAGTACTTTAGAGTGAATATATGTTACGTTTCAGGAGGGGGGGTGATATATTTTTCATCCGTATATATCTCAAGTGCTATAGAGAAGTTATGTCTCGTGGGAATGATGTACCTTTCATTCCATAAGTGCAAATATTGGATCTAATTCAAATAAATAGTCAATTGGCCAGGAAAAGTTCTTCTTGTCATTAGAGTTGATGTCTAAAGTATGAACTTTCCAGTGAAAATTGGTTGATACTATGGTACCCGCATTGCATTCCTTGTACCAATACCGGTAAGAAGATTCATTCCCAACTCTTTGGTGAGAGCTAGAATTACATCTTAGGTTCATCACATATTCAGTTGATATTGGTACTTTGATGTCATTACTACCGGGGGGAAATACATCTTTGTCTCGTGATATATATGTCCCTTTTCACATGCTTCACTTATGTCAGTACGTCTAGCCCTCATTACATCGGGGTTCTTATTATTTCCAATTTTTTTACGATTAGCTTAATTTGAGAAATTTCTTCATCTCAACGGGTCAAGAGAATCTCATTTTGAATGTCAACCATTTACTTTTGGTGGCCTACTAATTAAAGATAGTGAATCTCTTGTTGATACTTTAACATATACCGGTTCATTAGTTTATGAGAAAAAAAATGGAAGAGTGAGAAAAAAAAATCCGACTCATATCACTTTTTGTGAGTTCTTCCACAAAAAATGGGATGCATGTATTTAGAAACACAAGAGCATATGTAGCTCTACCTTTTAGACAGTGCGTTGTCATTGACATAAAGTTTTATGAATGAATACATTCCTTTTTCTTTTTTTAAAGAAATGATTTCCACCTCAAATGCACAATAATGATGCTCAAGTACTTCTGAGTCCAAAATATCATTTTTGCGTCGAGTTGGGTCCAACTGGAAAAAAACCTTACTGAAAAAATCATAACCCAGTTAACGGCCAAATTACGATGATCCAGTTAGTAGTGTTAAATCGTTAAGGTCATAACGTGTTCAAGGCCCATGGAGAGTTACATGCCCATTCACAAAAAAAAAGGTAATAGTACAGTTTAATGTTTTGGTTTCACAGGAACTAAAACAAACAATTGAATGACATCATTTTAAAATAAGTGCAATATTTATACGAGATAATTATAATTATTATAATTGTATTGCATGAATGTATTTGTGGAAACTAAATAGTTATATCTATATTGACTTTGCATGAATGCATGAATATCTTTTAATTATTACTATTATTTTAATTGTATTTGCACGTGCATGAATGTATTCGTGGAAATTAAATAGTTATCCCTATATCTGACTTTTCATGAATGCTTGAATATATTTTAATTATTATTATTTTAATTGTATTTTCATGTGCATGAATGTATTTGTGGAAAATAAATAATTATCTATGTATTTGACTTTGCATGAATGCATGAATATATTTTATTAATCTTATTTATGAGTGGAAGATAATTATGGATATTATATATTAATTAACATTAATTAATTAATTCTTCTTTTTTTTTTTTTTTCGTTTTGGTTGAAATTGTATATTAATTAACATTACTTCATTTTTGCGAGAAACTAAATAGTCTAGCTAAAAAGATAAATGTTTCATTATGATATTCATTAAATAATGTAATTATCCAACCATGTACAACAAATAAGCATGTCACAATCAAATATTTTTATTTTTATTTTATTTTTATTTTTTAAGAGGAAGGAAAAACGTATTACATAGACATGCAAATCATCGTAAGGTAAAAAAAAAGAAAAAATATAAACATGGATTTATGGTAAATCATTAAAAAAAATATGGGTAAATCAATCAGGTTTTACATCAGAGATTCATAATGGAACATGAAAAAAAATTTACTTGTACACAATCATATTATTTTTATTTTATTTATTCATATAAATAAATAGTACACGATCATATTCAATCAAAGATGTTAATCAAATCAAACAAAATCAGTAGGTATTGTGCAAAGCATACACGACATGTGATGGAATCAAGCGGGGGACAAGAACGAAAATTTGATATGGGTTTACATCATGGTTCATGGGGTAGTACACAATACATCATCAATAAAGCATATGTATCAATCAAATGCAAAATATGCATACCATATTCATTCATTGTATGATATATATATAAAACTAGATCTTAACCCGTGTCATAACGACACGGGATGTTTTGTCTCTAATACGATATTGTTCACATTTCTCTTGCTTCATTTTATTCATGAGTAATTATTTTGATATTCAAATAGGTTTTGGGAAACAAAATGGGTTACCGGATCTTTTTATTTTTTAGTTAAGCATGTTATTCCAATTTATTATCTGGACAGAGTAATAATGTTGTGCCAACATGAAAATAAAATAAAAAATTTCCCCATTTATTGTTCCATCATATTATAATTTCAAACTTCAAAAAGAATATTTCATCTAACAGTACATATACCTAAACTGCCAATCCAACTCCATGATGTTTATGAATACATTTGTTCCAAAATTATTGATAACTAAGGCTCTAAGGAGTGAAGCGAAAACCCATAATATTTTCCCTACTATAGATAAACACTATTTATTTATTTTTTGCAAATGTGAGAGTTATAAAAATGAAGAACCCTTGGCTATTGGAAGGCTGAGATATACACATGTGAGTTGAAAAAATAAACTTATAATAGTAAATCAAAACATGTGTAAGATTCTTTCTCAATCATATTGATAACATAAAATTGAAGAAATTCGTGGATACAAAGATTTCACACCAACTATGCTAAGTAGTGCATGAATGACGTCACATCTAGTGTTACTCAAGTAATTTGAAGTTTTAAAGAGCATAGTCATATTGATATTTGTATCTACATAAATTCAACTAACCTTCCGAATAAAAATTATTAGTTTCAAGGTAGAGCCGACACAAACTTCTGTCGCCTTCAATGTATACAACACACATTGGGTTTAATCGGCCTTGAGATTAAACAAATACCCCAACATTAGTCAAATAATGTCTACAAATACGAGATCGAAATAAAGTGCTAATGGGAAAAATGAGAGACTAACATCAGTTCTACAAATAAAATACCCTATATGTATCAAAGTTTGTTAACCAAACATGTATTCAAATTAAAAAGTCATCAACTTAATTAACATAAAAATATAAAAGAACCCAAGTTAAATCAATACCTGCATAAACAAAACTTATAAGATAATTTTGTAATTATTAAATACCTTTAAAATCACTATTAGAGATTTAATTGCATGCCTCGTTAAAAACCACGGTAGGACGAAATCACCAGATTAATCTGTAGAATTTTCACTGGATATGTAGCAATTCAGAGAAGTTTACACTGGTTGTGATGCATTCCATCTAAGTGTTGTTCGATTGATTATTTTTTTTTAGAAGGTTTCGGTTTTCATTGGAGAAACTGAGAGGGAGCGTTTTATTATATTCATTATCATTCAGAAATCCAAGACCAACTCACACTCTGCTTACGGGATCTCAATACAACCTTAGATTTATCTATTGGATGGAGAAACCTTGATACTAAATATATAGTTTTTAGTGTTATTTATTATATAACGTGACATCCAAATATTTTTTTCTTCTTCTTAATTTTCATGTATTTTAACCGAGTTTATATTAGCATTAAGACGATCAACCACATTTATAATTAATAGTGTTATCCTTTTATAGCAGCACATAATTAACATAGTCAATTACTACTCATCAATACCGGACATCACCACAAACCACCAGATATCACTTCTTTCTCCACCACCACCATTTTCCATCCCTCGTAGAATATTGGGCACACTTATAACTTTTAATCCCACACGTCATGTATAAAGTTTAGATTTAACAAACTTAGGTCGTCAATTAATTTATTCAACTATATGTTTTTTGTTAATACTGGAAATCATGTGTACGAACGGTTACCAAAGATAGCAGTGGTACCAAAAAAAACCATTTTGTCTTATATGATTTGGTATCATCCCAAAAGTATTTGTTATCCGACTTTTTTGATCGTGTCAAAAAAAAACCAACTATACTTTTCACGATACAATGTTACCCATCATGTAAAAAAAATTATTATTTTTGATTCAAAAAGAAAAAACCAATACCACCGCCATTAAAACCATCCAGCGCCACTATTAATTCAACCAAAACTAATGTTACCGCCTCCACCACTTAGTAACACCTTCCACCGCTTCCACCACTTACTTCTTCCTCTACTACCACCACCACTAATATCTATGGAAATAATTTTTGTCAAAATTATTATTTATTGATGGAGATATGCATTAATATTAATTAAAGGATATTTATGATGTAAAATTAATAAATCATTTATCATGAGAAATTAATGAGACATCAATTAATAAAACACTTATACTAATTAATATTTAAGTTGAACAAACCATGACCATAGATTTCTCTTCTCTCTAGACAAATCACTTATACTAATTAGGACGACCGAGAGAAGCAAGGGAGGACTCTATATATGGTGATTTTGTGTCATTATGAAGCATGACTTTTTTTTCTCAATTTGACACAGAAAGATTAAATTTGGTGTCTGTCTATTAATGAAAATCCGAATATGCCCCTTAAAAAGGACGCAGGCGTAATTTTTCTTTTCTTTTCTTTTACACACTTTCGTAGATAAACCGAAAAATGGAGGGTAATTGCGTAAAATTAGCGGACAAGAGAAAGGACACGGAGGTTGGAAATGTTTTAATTGTTGAGGGCATTTAAGTAAAAATCGAGGCAGCGGATGGAGGGTCGAATAGCACCACTTCCAAATTTTTATTTTTTTTCCTTCTTCTTCCTCATTCTCTCGATTACAGCACCAGAAACTACCATCTTCTTCTCAGATAATTCAGTCCACCAACATCACCTTCACCTCCATCACCATCAACACCGGTACCAGATTCTCCTCCACCATCATCGCGTCCACCGTTATTAGAAGATTTAGGTTTGTTTATTCATCTTTCAAGTTCATTTCAGTGCCCTAATCTATCCACCATCATCAGAAGATACAGATCCAATCGATTGGTAAGAAATTATGGTTTGATTTGGTTTTTGTATTTATTTTTTATCGTTCATCTCTAATCATATTCAAACTCATCAATTCCAAACCCTAATTCCCAATCAAACTCTCAAATTTCAATTTCAGTTTATTTCTCAATTTCATAATTGATTGAAGATTGAATTTGATTTTGGTAGGGGGGCAAAGCGGCATCAGTTCAACATAGGCAACTATGGGGGTTCATCAGTTCAGTCGATTACAGATAAAAGGGCTCATAGAGACAGTGAGATGGATCGATTAAGCCCACCAGCGGTCATCTAATTTAGCTTGAAGATAAATTCAGTGGAAATTCTCACAGGTTTTTGGTGAAAGAGCAGTTGGTGAAGAAGTTCAAGAAGGTACAAATTGAGATACGTTTGTGGTTTTATTCACTTGATTTGTATTTGTTTCCATGATATTTAGTTACTACAGACATGACTTCTGCATTTTGACTCTTTGATTTGTTGAATCTATTGTTTAAACCCCTTAGTTTATTGAAGATTTATGCTTGATTTAGGAAACCCAAGTCTGGACCTGATATTTTGATACTATTCTCTGTCATGATTAGAATGGACAATGCAAACTGAGACTACGATATTTGTCTACTTTCCCCAGTTGATATCATTTCTGCTACTGAATTCGACAAAAGCGATGAGCATCTTGTTACTGGTGATCGAGGAGGACAAGTGGTTTTGTTTGAGAAAACCAATGGGAAAGATGTAAGTGTGTGTTCTATCATGTCACTTTCTTGGTTTCTTATGTTCATGATTGCTACTTGATGAGCTTACGTGAAAATACCTCTATGCAGCTTACCTTCTGCAAGGAACTGAAAAAAACGGATTATTCCATCGCCAGGCATCCAGAATTCCGTTACAAGACTGAGTTTCAGAGTCTTGAGCCTGAGGTACTAAAGACATGGATTTTTATATTGTTTGTGGATAACTTCATACTGAAATCTTCCTTGTTCTTTCTGCCAGTTTAATTACTTGAAAAGTTTAGAAATACAGGAGAAAATTAATAAATTACTGTGGTGTCAAACATCCAATGGTGCTCTTTTCCTTCTTTCAACAAATGACAAAAAAAGTAAAATATTGGAATGTGCTTGACCTATATTTTCTCAAATAATCTTTTTTTTTTTTGGACATTTTGGTCTTGTGCGGTGTTGCTTTAGATTATTAGAAGCTGTGGAACATGACACTAATTTTAAGCTCTTATTATTTTAGAGTTAGGTTCAAGAAAAGAAGATAAAGAAGGTAGCTAAGGTGAACTTGGACACTTTATGGGAAAAACCAAATGGAGGACTTCCTGGAAAAATTAGAGCTGGATATGACTTTGTATTTCCACCTGGAGGAATTCCCTCTTTACATTTACCAGTGGTAGTTGTAATCTGCCCCAGATTTTGGTTGTTTGTATTATGTGACAAAACGTCTATTAGATGATCCATTACACATTTACTCTAGTTTTTTAAAGTCATGAAATTCCCTAAATTCTCAGGAGGAATTCAAGATTGATTTGTTTTTTAAATCTTCATTCTCATTCCTCTTTTTGTTAGAAAATACATCTTGAATGTTATCCTAAAATATTTCCTTGGTTTATTTGTTTTTGAGCAGATTGTTGGCTAGGAAACAAACCTTGTTCCTAGATGTCGAAGAGTATTTTCTCATGCACACGACTACCACATAAATTCCATTGCAAACAACAGGTTCAGTTATAATTCATTGCTTCTTTGTTGATGTTACTCGCATTTATAATACGCGTCTGTAGCTTTCATGTTAGTTACATTTGCTTGTTGTTGAAAGTTTCTAACATTCTATACCTATAATTAGAGAAGTTTTGTGCTCCACTTTGTGAGAATGATATCACAATGCATATTTTCTTCGTTACTCATGCATGTCAGCCAAGTTAATAATGAGATATAGTTTACTTCTGATGAGTGATTTCTTTTGATGTGAATCCTATTTCGATAGAATTAGATTGCATTTGTCAGGAATAGTACGCAGGGATGAAGTTGTGTTTAGTCTAAAAATCAAGCTAACTCTGCAATTTTCAATTTGGGTCATGCTTAGCTGGTGTTTGACAGAATTCCTGAACCAGTCATGTAGTAAAATTGTGCAAAAGGGAGGAAAAATAGCAATCCAATGCTACCATTTCCTTATACCGGGTGTCGGAGATTGAAGTGTGGAACTTAAAGTTTCATTGAATCATACAGTGGGTACCAATTATATTTGAAGAATCAGAAAGGGATGTATGTGTTTCGAGCCACGTTTTCGGTTAAGTTTCCGCCAGAATCATTTTTCAACCGAATTCAATTTAACTTTTCAACTATTGTATACAATTTTAGAAATTGCTTATCATCTCTTTACAAAGAAATATGATATATTTGTTTGACATCTCTTTGCTTTACAAATTTACAAGTCCGATTTCGTGTCATTATGACGGAACTAAGTTGTGAGTACAAAATTTAGTTTTGTGTCAATTTTTTCGGTCGGCCGTCCCACCATGGCAGCGGTCATCTAGTTAATACCAAAACACTTATACTAATTAATATTTAAGTTGAACAAACAACCACTGTTGATTTATCTTTTCTATCAATTCCAACCAAGGTGGAACAATGGTGACACTCTTATGACACAATAGGTCATGAGTTCGAACCTCCCCGTTATAATTTTTGAAATTTCATATCTTGACTTGACTGTTCATTTTTAATTCATAATATTAGAATGAACACCACGTGTGTGACTTGTAGGCTGTGGCACGGAGAACCACAGCCTTTGATTTATCTTTGCCAAGGACAAATCCTGACCACCACTCAGATAGGCTAAGTTATCCAAACTCTGCTTTATAAGGGAGAAAAGTAGAAAAAGTTCAGGTATACCTTTTTGCAGTAAGCAAACAGAAAGAACAAATATGAGATTTGCGAGATCAAACCTGAGTTGATGATTACCACAAGAAATATATATATATATATATTAGTAATCATAGTTGATCAGATTGGATCGATGTATATACAAATTCACAATTATATTTGATATGCCAAAATTAAAATCATGAATAAGAAAAAAAAATGTATAGGAGAAAGTAGATCAAACTTATCTGATTTTATTACAGAGAAAAAAGAAAAATAATCATATGATCCAGTCTAGATCTACGATATAGCTTCGTGCATGATAACATTTTGGAGTAACAATTATATAAGGAGAAGAACTTCTTATTGATAAAGAGGTATTAGCTATTACATACATACAATATTCTTTATATACATGAAATGGAAAACCTAGTCATCTAATGGACCGCACATCCATAGGTCATAGGCCCTATAACAATATGGGGTTAAAGATTGACATGTAAAAAGCTTTTGATAGAGTTGAATGTGCCTTCTTAAGCAAAATAATGAAAGAATGGGTTTATGAAAAGATTGGATTGATATGATATACCAATGCATAGGAACCTCTACTAGTGCCATCCTAATTAATGGTTCTCCATCGTGTTTCTTTAAACCTTCTAGAGGTCTTAGATAAGGGGACCATCTCTCTCCATACATATTTATTATCTTCATGGAAGCCTTATCCAGAGTTCTGTTCAAAGCTGAAAATAAATTTTATTATCAATGGAATAAAATTCGGCTCATCTTCCCTTTTCGTATCATACCTTCTTTTTTCCGATGATTCTATCATTTTCACCAAAGCGGGAATTTTTTTTTGCAAAAGTCTGGTCAAGCTCCTAGATCTTTTTAGCATTGGGTCAGGTCAACAAATAAACTATGATAATCTAGAGAAACTTCTTCAACCACTTCGGAGGATAAAATGCATTTTTCCCCGTCTACTAAAAAGTCTATCCCACATTTTTCAGGTACCTCAATTTTTTTAGCAGCATGTTCATCTATGGTGTCTGAACTGTCCTCCACGTTGACATGTTCTTATTCTACTATTAAGGGTCATGAACTCCTAAGTGTTTCACGTACAAACATAAAATAAGATATGTCAACAAACTTCAACGGAGAGCTAATCTATTAGCAAACAAACTCAAAATTGTCCAAAATTCGAATTCATCCGAGGTATGTGAACTCACCTCGTCACCAAATAAGTTAATTTCTAAAGAAAAAATTAGACCTATACAGAAAAGAACTAGGTCTAAACATTCTTTCAAAAAGGGTATTAAAAATTCCGTACAAGAAGTAAATTGTGGATAGATTATTGTTCACCCAAACACAGCTTAATTGTGTTGAAGGTGCATCTTGTCTCATGTGCCTGGTTCAAAGAGATAAGAGTTAGCACATATCAGGCTTTAGAAAAATAAAAATAAAATTCTTGTTTTTTTTTTCTGGAATTCTGTAGGTCTTTTCATATCATAATTTGGTATTGGAATTTTTTCCCCTTTTGTGCTTATTAAAATAGGGTTAAAATCGACAATTATACCTTCTTTAGGGTTGGGAATAGGGCATACATGAATCTTTCTTACTCTGAATAAATGTTTCGTAACCCTACATTCCTCTTTCATTCCCTGAAAACCTTTTTATCACAAGACTGCTGGTTGAGCTTGTATTATGTGTTTCTCTCACAATCCCATATTTGTATGGAGGCTCCAAGCATCATGTCTTCTGATGGAAAAGATGTTAATATAATTGTTAAGCTATCAATCATGAAGGAAAAAGACAAATCTTTTTCCTCTACAACTTTTAAAAGATCCATATGTATTGATAGTTCAATTGCATGCCTTTCTCCAAGACTTATGGATGAATTAATATATAAATGTGAACTTCAATTGAGGTTTGAAGAGATACAAGATGGTGGTGAATGAGAATTCCACCATCCTGAAACATTATCATGTTTGGAACACTGACAAAGGTCATGAGCCATTGCATTTACACTTTTGGGAACAAAAACAAAACTAATTTCTTCAAACCAGTTGGCTTCATTTAGAATGCGCAAAGCCAATGAATTTATGCTCCAAGGGATATCACTAGAATCCCCATATATTGTATGATGAACATTAGAAGCATCACCCTCTATAGTCACCTTTCTCATCTGTAATATTTTTTCCAGATGGATACCAAGAATAACTTCCTTTGTCTCTGCATATAATGCAAAAGGTGCATCAAAGGTTATTGTTTCACAACCTAATAACCTTCTTCCATGATATTGAACAATACCACCTGTTGCGCCTTTATTTGGAGTAAAATCCGCGTCCAATGTCCATATTGATTTTATAAAAATCAGATTCTGGTGGTTGCCAAGTAACAACATCCGGGATTGTTTCCTCATAATGAATCTTGGATTTTCCTGAATACAAGTATTAAAATCATTATGAGATTTCTTAATCACCATACCTGCAGAGAATTCAGATACAAGTATTAAAATCATTGGAGAATACCATTTCGTTCCTCATTTTCCATATATTCAAGATAACACGCAAGCCCATAGTGAATTTGACTAAAATCCGTCTCTTCTAACCAACTGAAGATTACATCCCTCGAGTTCATGGTTTCTGACATCCCTGGGAATATTTTCAAATATAGTAACAGAACATGGGAAGTTAAAAAATAAATAAATGGTCTATGGATTCATCCTCTTGTTTACACAGCGTGCAAGAAAGATTAATATGAGAGACAAATCTTTTGAGATTTTGATTAACTGGCAAGCCATTGTGAATCAACTTCCATGTAAAAACCAATATTTTGGGAGATATAAAGCATTTTCACATCATCAAACAGATTTTCAATGGTCGATCAAAAAAAAAAAATTTGTCAATTTGTAAGTGTTAAAGTGTCAAAATCAGTTCGGAACCAACTAGTCACATCCATCAAACATGATGTCAATGGCCGATCAAATTAAAAAAAAAACAGACTGTCAATTTGTAAGTGTTAAAGTGTCAAAATAAGTTCGGAACCAACCAGTCACATCCGTTACTGAATCCCCTTGGCATATCTCAGGGATGATTGAAGAAATAAAATATAGAATATGACAGATTCTGCAGGCCACTATCCAACACAACTATAGAGAAGGAAATCAAGCAGCAGATGGCTTGGCCAACCAGGCGGCAGACAGAAGTCAAATGCAAAACTTTTCAACCAAAATTTGGGACCAGGCAATCCCGGTTTGTATTAGTCAAGTTATCTTCCATGACTCAGTGGGTACCACGTACCCGCGTCAAATTATAACCTAATCTTCTAATAATAAAATGCATTCTTTAAAAAAAAGTGACATTTTCCCGCTTCCCTATTCTCCCCCCTCGTTCCATCACCCCAAATACATCTCCACTAAATAAAATGCTATTACTTCTCCGGAGAGAAAAACAAACAAAAACAGATTCAATTTTGATTTGAGAATTTCGATAAAATACCCCGCTTTTTGGATACCCACTAAAAAAATGCCCCCGTATTATAAAAATTTGTTAAAGTACCCTCACGTTAGTTTTTTCGTCTAGTATTAGTTAAGACTAATTTACTTTACATATTTTCCCTTTTATTATTACCACATTGATTTTATACATCATTTTTCAGGTTTGTCGATTCCGGTTCAGGATCGTTACACCGCTTTCAGGTTTGTTACATTATTTTCCAAAAAAGGTTCATCATTTAAAGTGTTTAAGGGTTTTTGGTTGGAAGAAAATAGACCTTGTACAACAATTTTTTATGTTCGTCGAGCCTGGTTCAGGATCGTGACAACGCTTTCAGGTTCGTCGAGCCCGGTTCAGGATCGTGACAACGCTTTCAGGTTCGCCGAGCCCGGTTCAGGACCGTGACACAGTTTTCAGGATCGTCGGATCATTTACCCTCCCCATTAAGGAGATGTAGTTCAGGGGTAAATAAGAATTTTAATTGGAAAGATAACTGCCACCTAGTATTTAACTGGATGATATTTGCCTTTTGAATAAAACGGGGTGCTTTAACATAATTCTAAAAAACGGGGGCATTTTTTTAGTGTAATGTGAAAAATATGGTTACTTTATCAAAGCCATTTTGATTTTTGTGGCGAAGAAAACAGATAAAGAAAGGCAAAATGATGTTGAAAGGATGCAATGCATATATGTTACAAACCCTAGCTCATTCTAGATTCTCACCTAAAACTAAAACCAAAACCCCTTTCAGAGGAATTTCTGTTGTTTCATGTTCTCCTTCATCTAAAACATCAACAACAACAACTACAGCGGATTCTGATCTTGTTATTAAGGGGAATAGGTTAAACTGTCCCCAGATTAATGACCGACATACTAATCCATACCCGTTATTTTATTTTATTTTGAAACTAAAAGAAGAATTGATTAAACTAGTAAACCAGTACATGAGAAGCATCTTCATCAAGCTGAATCAAGATTTCAGGAGATGAGTAGCAACCCTAGGAAAAAGATAAACCTACTTGTTCTAGCCAAGTTGGCCAGAATATCAGCTATCTTATTTCTTTGTTTTGGAACATAAACAAGTTTCCAACTTCTAAAAACTGAAAGTAAAAGTTTGATATCTTGAACACTATGTTGAAGTCTCCAATCAACGGAGCTGTTATCATGATTAACAACGTCTGCAATCACTTTAGCACCCATTTCAAAGATCACTCTATCAAGCTTTAGGTCTTTCGCCCATTACATCGCTCTCCACAGACCCATACACTCTGCCTGCTCCGCATTTCAGACTTGATTCAGGTAGATTCCCCTTGCTTCCTGCTGTATACCTTCATAGTTACGAATGATTAGTCCAATGAGAAAATTACTAGTTGGTCCAAAAAACCCAACCCAACTTATCCTCTAGTCCAGAGGCAGAAAACATTTAATCGCTGGTCCTGAAAACATTTGAAAAGAGCAAAATTACTAAGCTAGCCCTAACAACATGCGTGTTAAAGTCACAGCCAGAAAACGCAGAGAAGAAAACATGTGCTAATTCATTTTCTCCTTCTTCTTTAGAGAAAACAAAATCCACAGAACCAAATCGAAAAACAACATCAAAATCTATGTCAAATTCATCTTCTTTATTCAAAATAAAAAATTAGGTCAGCTTTTATTCTCCTAAATCTATGTCAGTTTCATCATATTTATTCAATAATCCTTTTCAAATCGAAAAAAAAAAACCAGATCTATTTTTCGTTGAAGAGAAAAAATGGTAGTTTGGTTTCTGAAGAAAACCTAAGCAATAGAAGATGGTTACAACAAGAAAGAGAAGTAATTGAAGAATCCTCTTTTCACCAAAAGGGAAAAGGAAGAGAACCCGTGGTACTATTTAAACTACAACAAAAAAGAAGTAAACCACTGTCAATCCATAATCAACATCAAAAAGGAAGAAAACAACTGTTGGTAATAGTACCCCAAAAAGGTATAACATCAATTTCTCTTCTAATTTTGCAAATAGCTTTGTGGTAGGTAAAAACTTAATTTATGATTGAATAAGCGTCGGTACATATTGATATGAACTGTTGAACACATGAATTACTGATGTGTGTATGATCCATCAGTACATATAGATATCTGCTAGGTGAAAACCTAATTTATGCTTAAACAAGCATCAATACATATTGATATGTACTGTTGGATACTTCAATGCATATGTACTGTACTAATAAACAGTACATGTTGATATGTATTGTTGGATACCCGTATGTATCAATATGTGCTAGGTAAAAACCTAATTTATGCTTGAATATTATCCTATAATACATATAGATACGTATTGAAGGAAAAAGTGATTTACAGATACAGTACATATCATTATGTACTGTAAAAACCTCTAATTTATGCTTGAATATGATACTGCAGTACATATTGATATGTACCTAACGAAAAAGTGTTTCATTGATGTAGAACATATAGATATACTGGATAAACCTATAGCCTTAGTTTAGCTTCAATAACATGTAGTATGTATTTATACAGTTGATGATTCACCTTCACCAACAACAAGAAGCAATAGTAAAGCTGTTACTCCACCAGCAACACTAAAAAAAGGTAAAACTCGTCAGTTTGATTTTGAAGAAATGTAGTGGTACATATCAGTTTATGTGTAAATCCTATCAGTATGTAGTGGTCCATAAGTAGCATATCAGTTTGCAGTGTAAAACTTCAGTATGTAGTGGTCAATAAGTAGCATATTAACATATTTAAACTACATATTGACATGTGAAAACTTGTCAATATGGATATGTAGTATGTGAAAACCTCCTTTACCCTGTCAATATGAAGTGTTACTTATATTTTGTGTGTAAAAATTATCAGTATGTAGTGGTCTATAAGTATCATATATGTTTGTGTGTAAAAGTTTTCAGTATGCAGTGGTTAATAAGTAGTATATTAACATATTGAAATTACATATTGACATGTGAAAACCTGTCAATATGGATATGTAGTATGTGAAAACGTCCTTTACCCTGTCAATATGTAGTGTTACTTAGTATCAATATGTAGTGGATACTTACATATCAATTGTGTCAATATGTACAACAACAAAAACCAAACGAAAAACAGTAGCATCTACTTCACCAAAAGAAAAAATGACAAGAAAAGTTGATACTCCTTCACCAACAAAAAAAGGGAAGAAATCAATTGTCCTGAAGAAAAAAAGAAGGGTAAGTTTGGGAGATGCCGAGATATTGCAAGTGAAGATTCGGAAACAAAGGGTCAATTTAGCATGGAGATTACTAACAACATCTCCACCAGAGATGAGTTTGAGACTGACAGATAAAAATCCCAATTGCTAAAAGTAGTCTGACAGAAAATGTCAACATGTACTAAGAAGTAAACTAGCTTTATATTGACAGAACATATCAATATGCACTAGGGGATTTTGGAAATTTATGACAGTATTATTGTTGTGTTTGGGATTTTGAAAATTGGCACTATTCTTTTGGTAGTAATTTGCATTGTCTTACTTTTGTTATGACAGTATTATTGTTGTGTTTGTTAACATTAATTACATTTAAGTACCAATATGTACCTGAGGTATGTACTTTATTAGTAGTATCTAACACTACATTTCGGTATGTATTGTTATCACAGCAGTACATATTGATATGTTACTAGCTTATATTGACAGTTTATTTTATTTGAATTGTTATTTTGTCGGTAATTTGCATTGTGTTACTTTGTTTATGACAGTAGCATTGTTGTGTTTGTTAACATTATACTGACATACACTGAATAAGAAATAACAATAGCATTATAATGTATGTAACCATTTACATACTATTGGAATCCATTAAAAATAACAGGTGCATATGAAAGATGAGAAAATCTTGTATCATGTTGCATTGACCACTGGAAAAAATGACATTGCTTGTTGATGTATTTCTTGGAGGCCTCAAAATTAATAAATGTCTCCAACAATTACAAGTAAATCCGGGACAAAATCTTGTCTCAACAATATGTAGAGCTCTTGATAACTCACTATAGTATAACACCCATTGATGACCGATTCTTTACAATACAAAATCTAATATCAAGTTCGCAGACCCACTCATATGCGGTTGCATTATCATTTAATGATCATGAAACATCAATTAGTTCGGATCCATAAGTCTACAGGTTTTGTCACATAACTTCATAATAGAACCAAGTAACTCACTCCAGTTTGCAGCAACTTGTACTAATTTTAGCTACTCCTTCATAAACAAACAATATGCATTGATATGTACTCATTAATCCTATTACTCAGTACTTTTTCTCAGCAGCATCTGAAGAGGAAAAAAAAACCGCAGAATAAATAAACAACGAACAGCTCAGAATCATTACTTATTATGCAAAATTATCTCTCCCCTCTCTCAATTTTTTATGGAATCAATTCCATGTCCAAGTGGTTATTAGTTTAATAACCTCAAAACTTACCGTCCTCAAGTTCAATCCCTAGGTTAAAATTAGAACACGGTACATATACACATGCACTGAGTGAAGCCATGATACATATTGATATGTACTGAGTCAAACCATAGTACAAATTGATATGTACTGAGTGAAAATAAATGCAAAAGAAGATCAACATACTTCAGTCATGACAAATACAAAATGTCGTTGAACTATGGAAAAACAACACATATACACATGTATTCTAAAACTGACAAAAGATAGTTTCCAAAGTGTGACCAACCAAAAAGTAGAAACTACTTATAGTTTTGAGATACATAAATTGGGATATGTATGCATTGTTGTGTATGATTCTAATAGTGCATATTAATATGTATTGGTAAAACCCTAGTGTATGCTTACATATAAAGTAAGTTTTTACAAGGTACATATTAATACGTACTCATTCTTGTTTCTGATACCAATAGTAGATATTATATGTACTCATTATTGAATGATTACAATAGTGCGTACTAAAAGGTCCACATCAGTCATAGTCATAACTTGCAAAATAAATAATTAAAAAACATGTTTCTACTTCATAGGACACCATTCTTGTAAAGAAAAGCACGAACATTTTACTTGTACAAATTAGGGAAACACAAATTGACAAGGAAGTACGAGGGGGCGCTGCCCCCTCGACCCCCAGTAAGAAGTCTTAATCATATACACTACAAAATCGCAAAACAAAGAAGAAGTTGAGATTCAAAATGAAAATCACAGTACATACACAAAATGTGCTGAAAAGAATTAGTAGAGATATTGATATGCACTATGTAAAATCTAGTGGATATTGATACGTATCGATTAAAATTAGTAGATATTGATATGTATTCCAAGTAACAAATGTGGTTAGTTCCAATACAAGTTAATACTATTAAATTGGAGTTGAACTCCATTCAACTTCTTTGTTACTCTTAAAGAACTATATCAATTGAACAACAGTCCTAGTATCGACAAGTAGAAATTGTTTCCTATGCATAAATTTCCATTCTGGTGGTGCGTAACTACTATATAACTCATGTAAGGCATATAAAAAATGACTTAAAAAGTTTGTAACTTAGTCAGAGTGACCGAATGTCCCAGAAAGCTGACCTTTTAGACCCATGGTAGATAATTTACTGGCATAAAATTGGTTGAATCAAAGTCTCCACATATTACGATTGGGAGAATGTTCTGCCACTGAGTCTCGAAGGACCTCTGAACTATAATTATAGTTGGACAAACAAAATAAAGGTTAGTACAACAGAATGGGAAACAGTTCTTTACACATGCACATTTTATCAAAACGTCCTGATGCAACATAAAAACTACACACCGAAGATATTAAAAAAGAAAAAAGAATCATAGAAATTGCATTACATATACACATGTACCGAAGAAAATAAGAATCGAAAGCATAGTAGATATTGATATGTACTGACTATAAATCTAGTAAATATAGATATATACTTAGTGAAAACCTAGTACATGTCGCAGTACATATACACATGTACTCAATCCTGTATCCATCTCATTCACTTGATTAGCATTTTAAGAGAACAATTAGTAATCATTCCACATTGTATAAAGCCACATACCAAAGAATAATTAACCTGAAATTTTATAAAAAAAACCTATTAAATATTGATATGTACCATGCGAAAACCTAGTAGATATCAATATGTACTGACTGAAAACCTAGTAGATTGACACCCACCTATGATACTCTAACAATTATTCGAAACACTGCATTATTGTGTCTCTAAGACAGTAGAACTTCACACTCTACCAAGCACATAGCCCCATTTCCTCAAATTTCAAGGAATACCATTGCTTAAAAGTAATAATATAGACATATAAAGTTCTCAATCACAAGATTTTCATAACTCATACGATATGCATAAACGACTAAAATTAGTACGAAGAAAAGTAGTAATATATACTACAAAATATGTGTAACGTCAACGAATATTTTGTCTAAAAATCAAACTTACTTCTATTGATCAAAAGAAGAATAAAAAAATTAACTAACCGATTTATCAAATAAACACAAAAATGTTCAAATTAACTCAACAAAGCACCATTCAAACCGATTGTCAAAACCAAATCAAAACGGAACAAAAATAGGTCGATTACAAAATCAGATTCTAAAAAATCAACAAAATTTCTTAAAACACGAACAAAAACGGAATTAAATCATGAAATTGTACCATGTGCATCATAGAAAATCGATTATTTACTAATCGAGAAAGAGAACAACAGAAAAAAAATTCGTCAAAAATTATGAAATCGAGCTGATCATATTGAACAAAAAAAATTAGAGAATAGAAGAGATTATAGCAAAATACCTGGAGATTGTAGCAAACTACATGAGATAAACCCTAGAAATTTAAGATAAACATCATGAGAAGAGAGAGATTCAGATCTGAGATAAAGAACAAAAAATAAAGAAGAAGAACTTGATTTGATTTCTCCTAGTAGTTATCGTTGCAGAAGGGTAATTTGAGAAAAATAAATAAAAAGGATATTAGGGACTCGCACGTGTGCTGGACGAGAGAATAAAAAATCTAGTCCAAAAACATGTTTTTGGACCAGCGAGTAATTGTTTTCTGTTGATGGACTATACAGTAACCGGTTCTCCCTATAGTGGATTAACTAGTAATTCCTACTAGTCCAATTCCCCCAGTAAGATTATACTGATCCAAGGAACCATCACAATTAATTTTTAATGTATCTACAGGTGGAGGAATCCAGTGAGCATTAACACGGTTTACTCTAGGAGTTGGGTGAGGAGAATTATAGATTCCATACCCGTTATTTTCAAACTTTCTAAACTAAGCCTTCCGTCACAGTTCCCACTAACAAAACGTTAACTTGGTGAGTCTATGTTGAAAACGCACAACTAAGTGCTACGTGGACATAGCAAGGATAGGAAAATTGTCACATTTACCCTCAAGTAAAAATGTAAAAAAACGTGGGATACGAATCAAACCCATCTTCTTCCCATTTTCGTTCAACACAGCTCCATCTTCCCCTTATATTCGCTCATGAATCCACGAACTGTAGTGGCGGGAATGAAGATTCGGGATACTAAATCCCACGTAATACCCACCAATTCAGTTTCTAACCCATTTCTCCCATTTTCTATGATCATTTCCCCTCACCCCCACAAATTTCTTCCTTATAAATTAGGGTTTGTTGGTGCAATTTCTATTGCACTCGATTTTTGTTCATTAGCAAGTAGTGCTTCTGAAAATGGTGAAGAAGAAAACAAAGGAACTTCAATTAAGGTATTAAATCTAATTTTTCTACCTTTATTAATATGTTTATTTTGCTGATTTTTTCTTTGATTAATTGTGTTCGTTGATTTGTTGTATAATTAAATGGTTGTTGTTGTTGATCTGTATGTTCGTATGTACATTTGTTGGTTAATTTGCATTAATTTGTGGAGTTTGTTGGAATCTTCATTTTTCTTTTTGCATGTTCATGTCAATTATTATTTTGCACAACGAACTCATAAACTTAAAATGCATCCATCCTACTCAACGAGAATACCAAATTGAGTTTTTGCACAAGGCTGTAAATGAAATTACTCCCAGCCATTTGTTTTTGCACAAGAACGATGTGAATGTAAGAGATATTATACTTGTAAGTTTTGAGAGGACAACGGCCCTATAGCAATGGCCACTAATGAAATAGACCAATGTGTAATGAATCAAACGTTGCCACTTCACTACTTGGCTACTTCGGAATCTATGTGTAATAATTCCAGTTTCTATTGAGCAGGTACCTCGGAATCTATGTGTAATAATTTTAGTGTAAGACACTCATTGCGGTAAGGAGTTCATACAAAGGTGACCTACTTGGCTACTTCTATTGAGGAGGAAAACATGGTTACTGTTGTCCAAGATCTCAAACCAAGCACATTTATTCCTGCATTATAAATTCTTGAATTATAGTTCTGACATGGTAGGGAAACAAGTAGGTTCCTAACACTTGCATAATTTTGATATTACAAATGCTATACTCATATCGTGGAACAATTTCAAACCCTAATTACATCTCAAGTGCCATCATGTAGCTTGAGTGTTCAACTTATTTATTAGAGAAGACAATTTCTGTAGATATGAAATTTTTCTGTAATGGTAGTGTTTTTCTCTTTTTATCTGATTTCATTATTTATATGATTTTATTGATCATAATTATAGGAGTTCAACACCAAAGAAGTTGGCTAAAACACCACCAGAGCCAACCGTTACTCCGAGAAAAAGCCCGAGACTTATTGCTAAAGCTACGAATAATCTGAATTCAAGTTGTAGAAAGGTAGTCTTAGATTTTGGTGATGATCCTGGGACAACACAGCCAAATCAAGCAAGTGTTGGTGATAATTTACATGTGGCAGGCAGTCAAGGCACTGTTGAACTTGAAAATGATTAGGAACAAGATCTTTTCTGGAAAAAAGCCTCAAAAAAAGTCATCAATATGGAGGAAGCATTCAAGGCAACACATGAGTCAGTTTGTAATCTATAAAATTGGGAAGAGGATGAATGTCATCCTTAAGATACACCATGGACTCAGCCACTCTTATATAGTGACGGTGAAGATGCTACGGAGTGGACTGAGTTCTGTAAAAACTTTAAGGAAGTTAGTGGTGGTGGTCCTTCTGTACGAGGTGGCTGTTCTGGCTATGGTGACCAAGAAGACAATAGTGAAGGTTATGTGTCTGAACTTATGATTTAAAGTTTATCTTGATTGTTTATTGATGTAGTTAACTAATAATGGTTGGCGTGCAGATGATGGATACGAGCGGTTGTTGGAGACGGACGATGAAGCTGAAGGTAATGTCGATGAATTTATAGCCTGTGTGTGTTACTTATACGGAGTCTTTATTCATGTTCAATTTGTCTCATTCATTGCAGATAAATTAAAAATTGTTGGACCAGTCATTGACCTTGGACCTGATTTTTTTACAAATGCACTGGAAGAGGATAATGATTTTGAAGTGGTTAATGGGTCTCCAGTTGATCAATCTCTTGAAATTCCTAGTGGGCGTCGACAGTGGTTTAATGACTATGAAGATGTTTTTGGTGAAGACTCGTTAGATAATGGTGAGTTATTTCCTGAAGACGCAGGGGTTGAACAAGTTGTAGAACCAGGTTTGATTGAGGTGGGAACACAATTTAGTGATAAGTTGGTGTTTAAAAGACACCTCAGAGCTTACTATGTGCAGCATGGAACTCAGTATAAGTTGAAGAAGAGTGACAACTTGAGAATCATAGCTGTGTGCAAGTTATCAGGACCTTTTATCAATTGTCAATGGTTTATGTATGCCATAAAGATTCCTAATGAACCTACATTCAGCATTAAGGGTTTCTGTTTGGAGAACACCTGTATTGGAGACCCACTAGGGAGAAATTCTTCGGCTAATCCTGAATTTGTAGCTCAGTGTGTTCTTGAGAAGTTGAAGACTTCAACTACATCTGTTTTACCTAAGCCTGCTGAGATCGCAAATGAATTTTGGGCAAGCCACAACACTCTAATTCCATATCATGTTGCTTGGAAAGCCAGAAACATTGTGTTGGAGAAGATCAATGGTAGCTATGATGAGAGTTACAAACTTGTTCCAAGTTTGTGTGAGATGATTAGAAGGACTAACCCCGGCTCCATAGAAAAATTCACATATGGAAGGTAAATTTCTGACTGAGTTTCATACATTCAACATTTTTAAGGTTCTTACCAGATTTCTGAATAGTTCTTACTAGATTTCTGAACAGAGAAGAAGAAGAAGAAGATATCGAGTAAGAACAGGTTAAACCTTGTTAAATTTTTTATAAATTGGAGTTAGGGGTTCCGTGGTCTTTTTCTGCCGAGAGATTTCTAAAATGTAGACCAAAAAGGTGGTTTTTTTTTTGTAGAAAAAAACGGGAAGGAAGTTTGACGGAAAAGTGAGTTTCGGGATATTTTTGAAAGTTTGCAATGTAACAGGATAGCTTTGTAAATATTTAAAAAAAATGGGGGCATATCAATAAATGACCCTGTTATTAACGGTACTAAGAAAGTTTAGATAGTTTGCTTGAAGATGGTTTATCTTATAAAGAGAATTTTATTGTTAGATGCTATGAAGTTGGGATTAATAAAACTGCTATTGTTGAAACCATGCCTAATCTTTTACAGATATCTATTGAATCTCATCTTCTTCTAGATTTTTGGTTTTTATGCCTAATTTTGAAATCAATGGCTTAATTAATTCTGGGTCATTTTCATTTTCTCCAAATTCTTTCTTTCTATGATTTCAATCCTGAATTGCTTAAATGGGTTGCTAAAAGGATTGAGATTTCTGATTTTAAGCTGGTTGAATTTGGGAGGATGAATGCAGCAAGAGGGTCTCGCATGCACATTGAGATTTACAAATACCCAGCTTTGTGGGTTCTTTTTATCTTTTGCAATGTTGGTTTTGAGATGCCCGAGTTACCGAATCTGTTTATGTTGTTTTTTTAATGTGTATGGATAGGGGTGATGTGGTTGAGATTGAAACTTGGTGTCAAAGTGAAGGGAGAACTGGGACTAGGCGTGACTGGATTCTTAAAGATTTTGCTAGTGGTGTTGTCATTGGAAGAGCTACCAGGTTGTTAATTGTGTTCGCTTTATTATTTTAGATTTTTCTTTCCTCTTTGCTCGACTGGTATTGGATCTTGCTATTAGTTCATTCCGTGGTGACTGCGAAGCACATTCTTTTAGCAACATCAAGTAATTTATAAGCTTTACTATTCTTATGCAATGGATTCAACCCCAATCCAAAGTGAATGCATGTATAGTAGTTTTTCCCTGATCAGTAAGATCTGCATATTAGTACTGGGCTCTATGTCTGCGAGCCCTAACCATCATCAATAAACCCAGGAAATTTTATCACACTATCTTAGACGTGGTTTGGCAGGGCAAAGGTTGAGCAACGTGGCACCCTGTAACAAGTGACTGAACACAATCGCACCATGAGCTGGGTGGCGTAGGATGTCCTTTGCCAAATATTTATGCTGATTGAGTGGTTCTCAGTTAAAAGCCTACGAGAATGTGTCCAGTCGATTTATTTGTTGCTGTAGAAATGTCTATGCTGCGCTTGTTGTTTGGGTACTCATCCCAATGTATGCATGCCATATTAAAGTTGAACGGTGCCAGTATAGATGCTATAAATGTGTAGAAGTTGCGTAAATTGTCTTATCATTGTTATCTTGTCTTGTTCTAATAAAAAAAGAACACAGATTTTTCTAAACTTCGCGTCTACCTATTTTATTCCTGCAGCTAGTGGGTGGTGATGAATCAGGACACGAGAAGACTTTAGAAAGTCAATGTCGATGTACGGGATGAATATTTTGGGTGTCCTATTTATTGTCCTTAATTGTGATGATTTCTCATTCAAGCTCTTCCAAAATCACGAAGTAGCTTCCCTGAAGTTCCCTAAATAAAGATTGTTCCTCTCTATTATATATACAGTAGCACCTCTCTATAGTATACTCACGATTTAATAATATAAAGCTTTGGTCCCAATTTAGCTTAATCTTTATAAGTACAACCTCTCTATAGTAATAACCTCCCTATATTAATGATTTTGGGTGTGCCCAAGAGTATTAATATAGAAAAGTTCGACTGTACTAGATTTTTCAAGTGCTGAGTCTAGCCAGGTTCAGAATTCAGTGTATCCCCGTAACTCAATTAAATTAGTGCTAGTTAAAATGGTATTGCTCAAGTCCAGAGTCTTGAATAAAAAGTTTCTCAATTGCTACATGTCAACAGGTGATCTCCCTTTATTACCATCAATTTATTATAGTTGTGGCTTGTCTCCAATTGAGTTAAACAAACAGTCAATTTTTATAGTTAACTCATAACTGTCTTTACAATTCATGGCCCTTAGCCTTATGTTCCCAGTATCTTTGTGGTTCAGAATTTTAGATGTTTCATTCTGAATTTAGTCTTCAATGTATTGTATAAACAGTGTATCATATGTTCAGCGAATTTTGGTATCAAACAATCTATTCGTTCAATTAAAACGCGATTCAAACCCTGATTAGTTTAACCCCTCTGTAATTTGGATGCTCACCACACACTACCTGAGAGCTTTGACTCCATAGCATTAATGTATAGCATTTTAATATTCCATTGCTTGATAATATGAATTAGTAATTTCAACTATTTCCTATTGTTTATGTTCTTTAGATTATCATTTCCCGAGGAAAATAACAGCCATCTGAAGAAAATTTCTAAGCTTGAAGATCCTGAACCAGTGTTTTAAAAAGCGTTCTGGGCGCGCTTTTTAACGCCCCAGTTTCAAAATGCTTCACAATGCGCGCTTTGAGATTTGGTTAATATTAACAAAAAAAAAAAAAGGCTTTTAAGCATAGCCCAGTAAATAACATGCCCTGTAGTCTTTTATATAATTAAAAAACCTAAAAAAATCTCTTAAACTGCTCTTCTACAAGAAGAAAACGTTTCTTTTTCTCGTTATATCGCCCCTTCTTCTTCCTCTTTTCTTCTGATCGATGAACCATCATCTTCTTCCCTCTATTCTTCTCATTAGTGATCGTCATCTTCTATCATCAGACTCTTTGTCTTCTTTCTTTTGATCTTCTTCTTCTATTCTTCAATCATGTCTACCAAAGCCAAAGGTAGAAAGCCTATGAAAACTGATCCAGCTTGGAAATATGGAACTCAAGTGAAAGGTCCAATTCTCAATGGAAAGCCAGCAGTGTATGTAGACTGCAAGTTTTGCCACAAGATTATCACCGGAGGGATCTGTATTTATTTCTTTATATTATTAATTATTTTGCGGGACAGCGCTTTACTAACGCTTTTTAATTGCGCTTTACACTTTACTAAGTGAGCGCATCGCTTTACGCTTTCGCTATTTTAAACACTGTCCTGCACAATATTCCAAACCAGTACTAGTGGTAAGTTCTCTAAGCATAGTCTTTATAGTGGCTTCCACAACTTTATTTGATATGCTCCGGTTTTGTGTAAACGGTCTTCCCTAGCACTAAATTTTCTCTTGCAGCCAAGAAGAGCTGATCTGGACATGAACCAGCATATCAATAATGTCACTTACATTGGATGGGTTCTTGAGGTCAGTTAAATGCCTCTCTCCAACTCATGCTCTTGCTTACAACCTCTGTTTGAGAACCCACATGTGAAACTTTTGTTTAGTCTTCGGCTTGTAACCTAAATTAGGATCGTTGTTTTACCTGCTTACCTAGAAACTGAATAGAAGAGTGATTATCCCCGCTCCAAAAACATGTAAGTTTGTTACATATCCTTTAATATTTAACAGGCCTTGCTCTGATCACCATGATATCAGATGTAACTGGGTCCGAAGTCTAAAGACCAGAACCAGGTTCCAGAATTCCTGATACTTCACCAATTTCTTATAAGATAATTTTTTTTTGTCCACTTATGTGAGTACCAGAATCAGAACTGACCTGTAAAATAACGTCTGACTCCCTTGGGCCTTGGTAACTGAATAACTGAGCAAGAACCAAACCATCGACAGTTCGACACCCATACCCAATAGCAATAAACTTTGATAGACATGTTTGATGCTCTATCTTTATGTGATAATTGTTTCATAGATTTGTGATTTATAAAATATGTTATTGAACAGAGCATCCCTCAAGAGATCATTGACAGTCACAAACTGCAAAAGATCACATTGGATTATCGATGAGAGTGCCAGCACGACAAAACTGTTGATTCTTTTGCTAGCCTAGAGTGTAATTTGTGATTTTGAGTTCGTTAAATTTGGGTTGAATGTAGCAAGGGGGTCTGTTTCTTTCTTGCGAGATTTCTTCTTGTGAAATGTTTGATTGTATGGGTGGGTGTATTCGATGCAGGAAGTTGCACGCAATCTAGATGGATTTGTAACAACTCCTACCATGAGAAAAATGAATCTCATATGGGCCACTTCCCGCATGCACATTGCGATTTACAAATACCCAGATTGGTGGGTTCTTTTATTCTTTTTAGCTTGGTGGGTTTTGAGATGTTTGAGTTGCTGAATATGTTTATGTTCTTTTTTATGTGTATGGATAGGGGCGATGTGGTTGAGAACATGGTGTCAAAGTGAAGGGAGAATTGGGACTAGGTGTGACTAGATTCTTAAAGATTTTACTACTGGTGTAGTTATTCGGAGAGCTACCAGGTTGTTGTTAATCGTATACAATCTCTTATTTTAATTTTTTTCCTCTCTTCGGTCAAATGGTATGATTTCTTGCTACTAGTCCAATTCTACGGTGTCTGTGAAGCACACTCTTTCTCACATAGTCAATTTTTTTATCGCAATTAGTATATGTGTCAGAGTATAGTATTCTTCTTATGCGATGCATGTATGAAAATCAATTTTCCCCATGCAGTAGATATTTATACTGGTAACTAGTGACTGAACATAACTACATTATGAGATAGGTGCCATAGCATGCTAATTGAGTGGTTCCTAGTTGAAAGCCTATGAGAATGTGTGAAATTTGTTCCTTTATTGCTCTGGAAATCTCTTTTGATGCGCTTGTTTGTTTGGTATTCATCCCAATGTATGGGTGCCATACTAAAGTTTAACAATACCACTGTAGGTGCTGTAAATATGCTATTGGTTTTCCTCATTGTGAAGTTGCTTACATTGTCTTGTCTTCGTTATCTTGTCCTAATTAAAAAAAAAAAAAGACCTGTTCTAAACACTTCATGTCTACCTATATTTGCCTGCAGCAAGTGGGTGATGATGAATCAGGACACAAGAACACTTCAAAAAGTCAATGACGATGTGCGGGATGAATATTTGGTTTTCTGCCCATGGACGCCCCAGTACATTTCCTTCTTTTTTGGATGTCCTCTTTATTGCCCTTAATTTTGCACTGACGACTTCTCATCCTGCTTTTCAACTATTGTTTATGTTCTTTAGATTATTATTTCCTGAAGAAAATACAGCAGTCCGAAGAAAATTCCAAAGCTTGAAGAGCCTGTACAATATTCCAAATTAGGACTAGTGGTAAGTTCTCTAAGCTTGCTTGGTCATTATAGTGGACTCCACAACTTTATTTGATATGCTCCAGTTTTGTGTAAATGGTCTTCTTAAGTACTACATTCTCTCTTGCTGCCAAGCAGAGCTGATCTGGACATGAACCAGCGTGTCAACAATGTCACTTACTTTGGATGGGTTCTTGAGGTCAGTTAAATGCCCCCCTCCAACTCATGCTCTTGCTTACAACCTTTGTTTGAGAATCCATGTGCGGAACTTTTGTTTAATCTTCGGCTTGTGACCTATATTAGGATTGGTGTTTTACCCTGCGTACCTAGAAATTGAATAGAAGGGTGATTATCTTCAGCTTGTGACATAAACGTGTAAGTTTGCTGCTGTATCAGATGTAACTGGATCTGAAGTCTAAAGACAAGAACCAGGTTCTTGAATCCCTGATACTTCAACAGTTCCACCTATTTGTGTACCAGAATCAGAACTGACTTATAAAATAACATCCAATAACATCCAACTCCCTTGGCAACTGAATAATTGAGCACTAACTAATCTGTCGACACCCGTACCCATCAGCAATAAGTTTTGAGTTGGTCTCCTTTGGAAGACATGTTTAACGCTCTATCTTTATAAGAACTGTGTTATAGATTGGTGATTTATAAAATTTGTTACCGAACAGAGCATCCCCCAATCATTGACACTTATGAGTTGCAAAAGATCACAGTAGATTATCGATGAGAGTGCCAGCACAACAACACTGTCGATTCTCTTACTAGCCCAGAGTTGTTGGAGGATGTAGATATGCTTCAAGAGACAAATGGATCTGTCACAGGGAGAAGGCATGAAATGGGTACTCGTCAACTTTTGCATTTCCTGATTCTATCAGGTGAAAGACTTGAATTAAACCGATGGAAAGGTGTCAAATCCAGTTTATTCTTTTCTGTTGTCTCAGTTTGTAAGTTGTTTTTTCTTTTCTTTTTACTAGTGTGTCCCCCGTGCGTTGCACGGGGCTAAGTTAATTGTGTTGAAAATGTAAAGATGTGTATGTTACTGTTTTATGAATGTCGCATCGACTAAGATAATTCAAAGATGGGTACTAAAAATAATAACTAAGAATCAAATTGCTAAGAAAGTAATTTTGGCGAAATGAACTAAGAAAAAATCGCTAAGAATGAAATTACTAAGAAAGAATAACCAAAAATGAAACTACTAATAAATCAATCCTACCCGAATCACTACTCGAATGACTAACAGAGAATCATATGCACTCTACTCATCCTCATCACCTTCATCTCCTGCACCTTCTTTTTCATCCTCATCATCTTCTTGAGTATCCTCATCACCTTCATCTCCCGCACCTTCTTTTTTATCCTATCATCGTCCACGGAATATTCTGATCAAGGTGTAAAGTTTTTTTAATGAATTTCTCATATTTTATAACCCATAAAACCATTATTATGCCTCTCTCTCAAATCTCTCTCAAATCGATTATAAAATTTTCCAGTGTTTGATGCTTAATTAGTTTAAGTGATGATGAAAGTTTAGACTTCTTTAAAAATGGTGGACTTACATACGAAAATAGGTTGAACCGTACCAAAATTTGACTGCCAAATTTGGTATGATAAACTTAATTAGGATCCTCACCACCTTCATCTCCTGCACCTTTTTTTTCATCCTCATCATCTTCTGAAAGCATCCTCCTTAGCCTATTTCTTTTTTGCTCAGTGGTGGTCTTACTTTTTTCCACCATAGCATTTTCATCTTCATTATCTTCTTCTTCATCTAAATCCTCTTCCATTTATTATCTTTTTTAGTATCCTCATCATCTTCCTTGTCAAGTACCATACGCCTTAGCCTCTTTCTTTCTTGCTGCTTTTCTATTTGACATGTTTTATCTTCCAAAAGCCTGACCTTTTGTTTCTTGTCTTTTTGTGGTGTTTTCGGACCCAATTGCTCACTGGTGGTGTTCCTTTTTTTCAAAGTTTGAACTTTCAAGACCATGTAACTGTCCGACTATTTTTCGATGTTGTCGTCAGTCATCTTCAGCTTAAATCCAAATTTTTCTCCAATTAGTCTATCAAACACTTATGTAGCTTTTTCTGGCTCACCCATCTACATATCGTGTAACATGTTCAGTTTTGTGTATATATATATATATTTTTGTTGTAATAAAATGTATTAATCGTAAGATTAGATAAGTGTCTTACCTTCTTGCAACGCTCAACGTACGCAACATGTTCATCCGCAGTATATTTCAGCATCTTCTCGATATCAAATCCGAAAATTGTAAAATCTGCATATTATGTGTTATTCTTGATCCTTCCCGTGATCTGGTACCTGTTTCAATGAATAGTAATTAGATTAGGTTTCATTCTTTATCATTAAATTGGCATGTTTTTTATTATTCGCTTACCATGGCAGTATTTTCCCATCAAAGTCCTTTTTGCATTTTGGGCAAGTAATCTGTCCATTCTTTTTTGGGATATTTTGACTTAGGTGCCCATAAAATGGTACGCCTTTGCGTTTGGTGACTAATTTTGTCCAACTTTGAGTTAGGTGCCCAATGGGTCTCAGTCAACGTATTGACTGTGTTTGACCGTCGAATTCACAGTTAAAATTTTGAAATGACCAACCAAAATTAGTCTTTCCTTTTATTTACTAACTTTACCCAATTAGACACGTGGGTTCGTACTGGTCGTCCTATAATCTTAGACCTCTTCTTCCTGGTTCGTTTTTGTTTCCTTTTTCACTAACAAAACAAAAATGTTCCGTCGCCGATCCCTTCGTCTCCTCCTCCCAACACTGTCTCTCTTTGGTTTAATGAAAATATTCGATTGAAAGTTATCTCCCCACTACAAACTCTCTTTTGATTCAAATCAGACATGATGAAATAAATTGATCATGTAATTCCTGTTTGATATGATCAAACCTACGGATTTCCAGTTCAAACTTCTTAAAAACAGTCATTAAATCGATCGATTGATTCGGACTCTTAAGCAAATATCAGTTTTATGAAACTGATCTTCATCTGTCGGTTTAAGAAGATGAAGTCTCGGGTCAGTTAAAACAGTACCATACCCGTAGACAAACCATTCCACCCATGTCCAATTTTTGAAGTTGATAAAAACCCAATTATGTACTCATTGAGTTCATACTTCTTTCTTCTTCTTCACTTGTTAGACAGTGGTACCGTCGTAGTAGTGAGAGTAGCAGTGTGGATGTTAAGGAAAAAGAAAACTTATTTGATGAAGAATATCATATTAATTTCCAAATACAACCCGGTGGTTTTGGGATTTTGTTTGTTGAAATGCAACAGAAGAAACCCATGGACAAACATATGATCATTTCTGAGAAGGTATGATATAAAAACTTTTAATCTTGAATATTTGTTAGATTTATGATTATTAATCAAAACATAATTTGGGTTTCGTCTAAATGTGTCAATTTTGTTATCTTTATGTGCGAATGAGAGAGTATTAGTGTTGTAATTAGATGTGACAGTAAGGGATTAATGGTGGTGATGATGTTGTTGGAGTGTTAATGTCTGCAAGCTGTTTGTTGTTAGTTCTATTAGGATTTCAAGGATGAATTCAATTAGGATTTCAAGGATTTTTGGGAAAACACCTTGCCACGTGTTTGACGGCCATTAATGGCGTTAAGTATTTTTTTTATTAATTAAAATTAAATTCTTGACGGTCAACTGGTCATCTGTTAAGTCATACGTTGATTGAGACCCACTGGGCACCTAACTCAAAGTTGACAAAATTAGGCACTAAACTCAAAAGTGTACCATTTTATGGGCACCTAAGTCAAAATATCCCTTCTTTTTTTGGACTTGTTTTTTGCATTTTTTGCAAAGCTATGTAATACCAACCCTTTTCCTGGTTGACTCGAACAATAGATGCTTCACAGAAAAACTCCTTGTCCTATGTCAAATAGGAATCACATAAATTTGCATTTGCCTATATTCTTAAATGTTTGAATTAGTATAAGTCAATGTATAACTGCAACACAAATTTGTATTTACCGTATTCTCAAAGTCCATCAGCATCTGGCTGGCTTCATACAGGGAAGTTTTATCTTCAAAAGGATCTTTCTCCTGTTCAAGGTGTATCTCTTCTATTTCTCCAGTTTCTTCTCCAAGCCTGTGTAAACAGTAGCATTGCTTCAATTTATTTTGTTTATCTATAAACTACAATTATATTATATGTTTTGCTTACCTTCATCATTATCTTGCGCAAAATATCCTCATTACCTTCATCTCCTGCACCTTCTTTTTCATCCTCATCATCTTCTTGAGTATCCTCATCACCTTCATCTCCTGCACCTTATTTTTCATCCTCATCACCTTCATCTCCTTCATATAATGGAAATCAGTCTTTGCAGATAAAGGAGTCAACGAATCTTGACGTTATTCCGCTAAAAAAGTTGGAAAAATATTTTATAACAATAAGGGAGTTCGTCATAGAAGGATGTCAAGATAGTCATTGCACAGAAAAACAATAAGGGAGTAGTTCATCATAGACACTGTTATCTAAGGTAGTATAAGTTACTGCAGTGACCCATATTTCATCAGGCAGCTACGTTAGAATTAAAGGAATTCCACCTATAGTAACTTGTGCAAATTGAAATCAAAGAGACAAATAGTTGTGTGTTCTTATAACTTGAATTGGGTCAGCGTTTATACATCTTCTCAGATATGCACTAAATAGTAGGTGTACAAACACTAACTCACTTCAGTAACATAGTCTTTATCTCTTCATAGTATGCAGGATCCGCTTACATCTTCTGAAATGAAGTCTCGATCATTTATAACCAACAAAAAAAATACCGAAATACAAAAAATATATACAGGATCAGAAGAATTTGATATTTAGAGCAAGTTAGTGAAACTGAGACATTTTTGTAAAGCTTTGTTTCAGGGTTTGTCATTCATCTTTGGTTCAGAATTTATCAAAACACCAAATAATAGTTTTATAGTATAAAAGATCAAGTGACTGACAAATTGATTGATTTGCATGCTCTTTCCAGGTAATGATCATCTCGATCGAAGAGAAAACATAAGAAGAGACCCACATTAGTATTCTTCTTGTAGCCGTGAAGATCTTAATTGGAACTTACTGATCTCCAACTGATATTGGCTCTAGTGTACTCTAGGGTCTTGGGTAAAAATAACAAATGGAAAAAGGGAAGTAACGAATTCACCATCAACAGCTACACGGAGGAAAGATCCTCACTCAACAGCTACGCTGCGGATAACAGTGCTGGCTTTTAAACTCGTTTGGAGTTTCTAACAAAAGTTGAGTTAGTATTTGCATTTCTAATTAGAGATGCTTCATGGAGCATTGAAATCATTTAGACGTACAAACACTAACACACTTAATCAGAACTATCATCATTTGAGCTGAATTCCATTGGTATTTCTTCGTCTAGAAAACAATATCGCTGCGCAACTCTCTTAGTACCGAGAAGTTGTCTGCGAAGCCTCCTGTTTTCCCTGGCACGACTTTGTTTATAATTGAATATCCTACATAGTATACATAGTATACGCTGTTTGATTTGCTCGACATGCTGGACATCAAATACCCGAGATACACATCATTAGTGGGTAACTCAACATCTGGCTTCGCTGGATAAAAAAAAGATACCCGATAAAATAAACATACCTAATCCAAACTGTAAAATTCTGATTAGCTCTAAAAATGGAAATCCGGTAGTTGATAACTTTCGATCTTCTTAGATTATGTTTCCTAACAAAGATTGCTCTAAAAATAGAATAAAATCCTAACATAAACATCTGGCTTCGCTGGATAAAAAAAAGATACCCGATAAAAAAAACATAGCGAACATAAACTGTAAAAATCTGATTAGCTCTAAAAATAGAATAAGATCCTGTAGTTGTTAACTCTCGATCTTCTTAGATTATGTTTCCTAACAAAGATTGCACTCACAGTGTGTTTCTAGAAACATGGTTTGATTAAAGTCCAATATCACTATTAGCGTTCAATAGAAACGCATCTTATGAACACATACTATGACAGGTTAATTGATTGCAGTGTCAATAAGAACTATCGCTTCGGTTTGGATTAATATATGAAAAAGACTCTGAAAAAGAAAATCCAAATCGTTCAAAAAAAAAATCCGCAAATAATAGATGAGTGAGAAATGGATTTATCAACCTTGACTGATGGATAATAGATGATTTGGGAGCTGGTGTTTTCTTCTGATTCTTTTGGCTCGCAAATAGCGATTATGACAGGCTTCATGTGCTGTTAACGATGGTGTTGGAGCAGGTTGTGGATCTCGTCGCTTTTTCACCATTTTTTCTTTAGTTATTTTAGTAGGGTTTCTATTAGGGTTTCTCGGGGTTTCATGATGAGGAGGGAAGGTTGTATATTCTCGACCCTAATTTTTGTCAGTAATCTTCACATTCAATTTTGGGTGAGAAAAAAGTTTTAAAAATAGTTTTTAAATCCTTGATTTCTATTGGTCGGGAGCCAGGAGCTCTAGAATTAAAGCTTTTGACCTAACTTTCAATGAGAGACCAGCAATTTCTACTCAAATTATATATACAATAGTTAATTAGCTAAGCCAAATATCATTAGAAGTAAAGAACGTTATGGTTTTTGAGTGCTAAGACTGTATGATGTTATTATGTTAACGTACACAAGTTGACCTTTGTGAAACATGACGGATATTTATGCATTTGAAATTTCAATTTTGTGTTTATTGTTATTTGAGGTTTGGACTAATTTTGTGGACTCCTGTGAACTTTGGAAGCATAATTTAGTGGCAGGCAACCAATCTACAGGCTGTTGGTCTCTCGAACCCTGATAGCCTTACTTGGGTTCGATATTCCTGCTTTACTGGTACTGAGAAGATATAGTAGGTGAGTTGTAATGTATTACAATGGCATCGAGACCCATTGGATATAAAAACAACATTTCTTTAATCCAGATTTTTGGTTCCTGTGTTTGGGATTGATGCATTTCAAACACGGATTTTCGGGGCAGCTTCAGATGCAGCAAATGCCACCATAAAATCCATAAATCCTTTTGTTGCGTATGGTGTTGAGTTGCCAATCTCAAAAACCTAAAGTCCCCTATCTCCAACCATTCACGCAATAGCTTGATCGATACATACATATCTCACAAGGACGTTTATTTTCAAAACACGATGGGTATTTACTGTAGGACTAAAGTCGATCACAAGACTCGCAACTAAACAAAAATTGAAATCGCAAAGATCAGTATCAGATTATCAGCACTTACAATATGATTTTAATTAAATTCATCAATTACGTTGTTAATTTTGGTCTTCTATTCCCCGGCATAAAAAAAACTCACAAGGTTTTCCCCTTAACCATATCGGATATCCTTATATAACACAATCAGTTATTTGAAATAATAGAGCTCGCGGGATAACGGAAAATTGCCGCATTTGTAAACTTGTAAAGGATAACAGAAAAAAATCCAGTTTGTACTTTAACCAAACTGGGTATTTGATTTTTCTCTATTTTAGTTTAAGATGTCTTTTTTCTTTTTTCATTTTCTAAATACATCTAAACAGATCTATCCATTATTTCATCATCAGGTTTCTACCTCCCTTCTCACTTTCTTTCCATCACAGTTTCAACCAGACTTCTCTTGCTCTCTGGATGGCAAGTGGTTCAACACCAAAATCTGAGGTAGATTATCTTGTAGACTATTCTTTGATTTGTTACAAACTTATAGTGATTTTGTAGACTGTGGGTTTGAATCTATAGGTGATGTGATTTTCTTTTCTTTTTTTTTTCTTTTGTAATTTTGTAGATCTAGAGTAGTATGTATACATGGTTAGTTTTCAGCTCCGTTGTATATCCAGATCTATGTTTTCTGTTTGTATGACAATAACTGGATAGATCTGTGTGAAAAAAATTGATTTTTGCTTTTTCTTGTTAGCAAATAATGAGTTGATACGTCATGGAATATATAGATGAAATAAAGAAAAAAAATATGTAAATCCCATATGGGATTTTGATGTAGGATTGTGTAGTTTCTATATGGTTATGATGAATGTTTACTCATCTTCATGTATGAGTTAGAATAACATTATTTGGCCAGAAACATTTGTTATGTTCTTCACTCTTTTATACTGTTAGAGTTTTGGTATGCGTTCTAGTCATATTATTAGTATATATTATTTATGTGCTCATACTGTTAATTTGCAGCTTGGTTATTGGCAAGAAAAGTTGAAACAGTCGATTGAAAGTGGGGATGACAGCGTCAATGGTCTCACCAAGTGGGGAGCTTCACTGTTGGAAGTGTCAAGGTTCAGCGGTGTGAATCAACGACCAAAGTTGATTGAGGGTAATTTTCTATCTGTAGATTGAATTATGTTTTAATTTACTTGAAATGTTTTAAGAAGTGATAATAGTAAAAGCTTTGTTAATTGTAGATTGAATTATCTTTTAATTTGCTTGAAAGATTTTAAGAAGTGGTATTGGTAAAAGCTTTGTTAATCGATATTTTTTTGCATTTAAGAAAGTGGAAGTAATAGACCTCTTCAGAGTGGAAGGCTATAAAGTGTGATGGATAAAATGGTAGTGTTTTACGGTAAAATTCGGCTGAGACTGTATCTTTTACATTGCAACTGTTGTCACTTTAGTGGTAATTGTTTGGCTGTTTATTGGGACTTCTAGGTTTTGCTGGCCATATGTGGTTGTTTTGCTTTACAGACTGGGTGTTGAATTTTAGGGGCCAATTCTTCAAAGAATTGAAAGATATGGTTTGAGTATTCTTCCAAGTAAAGGATCTTAGGTGTCACCTTGGTAGTAACTCTGCAGATCATAGACAATTCTTCTTTTGGGGTCCGTGTCACAGTTTGTTTTTGTTGTAAATGGGGATTCTATTTGAATTTTCACTTTTTTCTGTCTGTCTGTGAAGATCTAACCTGCTTCAGTGAGCAGCAGAAAAAAGTTACAAGTAGAGTAGTCCTTATTTGATGCAGCGGCACACATAAAATTATGTTTCATGCTTTAGTTTGGAACACCTGGTTCTAAGGAATACATGTTGCTTGAGCATAATAGGTCTTTTCCTGAATAATTACATATCTGTTGCTTCAGTATGAAAATTCTATAAAGCTGCCATATGATTTGACGACACTTCACTTACGGAATCAAATTACAAAAATAACTTGGAACATGTAACAAGATGGAGGCGTTGTAAATGTTCAAGTTATTGGATCTAAAAGCTTTGTTTTTCTTTCTGCAGATGCCAAAGAAAAACTAACGAAAGCAATCGAGAAAGACCAGGAGCATCACCAGGCCCATTTCTTACTTGGATTGGCTCACTCCTACTTGGGAGATGATAAGAAAGCTGAAACATGATTCGCCAAAGCTGAAGAGAAGGACCCAACAAACAAGCTTTACAAGCGGAGGGCAAGTCAGTATAAGGGGCTTTGGGAAATGCCCGCAACTTTCTGCACATATATTAGTAATTTATTTAAGAACTAGACTAGAGTTGGTATAGTGGTTTCATGTTAAAAACAGGTTTCATGTTAAAAACAACTTGTCTTCATTATGTTGTCAAAAACTTACAACTATCTTATGTTTGCCGGCTAGTCCTGTCTAAACAAAACAATTTGTATTAATTATGTTGTCAAAAACTTTTAACTTATCCTATCATGCATGTTGGTGTTGATGTTTTTTCTTGAAAGAAGAAAGGATATGTTGATAAAACAGGTGTATTTGAAGTCTATCCATGACAACACTTCTCCAGATTTCCCATCTAAGAAGGTTTGGTCTCGTGATTGGCCGCACAAAGTTGCTTTTTTCACGCGGCAATGTGTTTTAAACAGGCTGCTCACCTTGGATAATCTGCATCAAAGGAATTCGGCTTTGGTGATTTTTTTTTTTTTTTTTCTGAATCACATAATTTTTATTAATATGAAAATGAGAAAAAATTCAAGGTTACAATCAGATTAAGACAATCATAAGAACCAAACAAAATTTAAAATTTTAGCACATTCTATAATATGCTACTTCAGGTAATTCTATTCTTGACAAAAAGCTTGGTCTCCCATAGTGTATATTCCTTTGTCCTGCTGCCAAAAGTGCTCCTTTTTTTGCAGCTGTGTCTGCAGAAAAATTGGTTTCCCTAAAACTGTGTTTGAACTGTATAGATCGAATATTTGCAATTGCTTTTTTCCATCTCATTCTGACAAACCATGGCATTTTGTTTTCTGCAAATTCAGTCACAACTGTCTTTGAGTCTGAGTTAAGGATCACTTCCTGAATTTTCCATTCCACTGCAAGCTCAACCGCACAAATGATTGCATACACCTCAGCAATATAGTTTGTTGCAATACCAATTCCACCAGAAATTACCCCCAACACCAGACTTGTATCATCTCTTATCACCACACCAAAACCAGCTACTCCAGGATTTCCAAAAGAAGCCCCATCACAACAAAACATAACAACTCCAATTTTGGGTGGAATCCAATAACAAGGTTTTAAGCAGTGATATTTAAGCTTTCTTGGTTCCAGATTAAAGAAAAGAATCACCTGTTCATAAACATCAGTACTCCATTTATAGCTTTTACTTCTACTCCCTCCTTCCAGTACTGTTTTTTTAATTTTACTCTTGAAACTGTGGATTTTTGGCTGAATTTGCTCAAATAACATCTTATATTTTTGGAACCACAAGTCTCTTAGAATTGCACCAGCAGTGATGCCCCAAATTTCCTTGATAAAAGGACTTCTTCCTTTTAATATTATTCCACATCTCTTCAAAGGAATTGGGAATATTAACCTTGAACACTGGACATATCCAACTCCAGATTTCTCTGCTGAAATTGCATTCCCACAGCAGATGATGCATATTGTCTTGTTCTGATTCACAAATGCAACATCTTGATTCCAGTTCAAAACCCCTTTCCACCAGGACAGTATCATCTACATATACTCCTTGAACCATTTTCCATATATTACTTGAAATTTAAGGATGAATGTAAGAATTCCAAATTTTCTTATGATTATAGAAATGCTGATTTTTGCTTCTGAGAATATTTATAACAGATACATTTGAGAGAGTACCTTTAATGTCACCAATCCACACAAGTATATCATTTCCAACACCAATTTCAGGTAGAGTGACATCTTGTAATATATTTTTAAGCTCCTTAGATAACTCCCATTTACCATCCTTTATAATATCTGACACCTTCATGTTGATATGAGCTTTTATATACTCTGTATCTCCAGTTTTTTCAAAAAATTGGGGTACTGGAAATCCAAGGATCAAACCATAAGGAAATATTTTGACCATCTCCTATACACCACCTTATATTTTCTTTTAAATGATTCCAAGCACATTTTAAACCAGGCCAAATGGAAGACAGTTGCCAACTATTCTTCCATTGACCATGCTTATCCTGGTATTTAGCTTTGATAAACATTGCCCACTCTTCACTGGAATTTATAATTCTCCAAAGAAGCTTCATTAACAGTTCTTTGTTGAGGATATCTAGCCTTTGAATGCCTAATCCCCCCTCAGCAAAAGGAGAGCAAACTCTTCTCCATGAGTTAGTTTTGAACTTTCTAGATTCTCCATCTCCAGACCACAAAAAATTCCTGATGATTCTCTCACAAATTTTGATTACTGATTTTGGCCACATGTATACTGACATGCTATATATTGGAATACTACTAAGTACTGATTTTATCATAACTAGTCTATCATTAAATGACAATAGCTTACCTTTCAAAGTAGCCAACTTCCTTTGTAATGTCTCTACCATAGGCCAAATTATGGATATTTTCACTCTACCAGCATGAAGAATTACCCCCAAATATTTATCAGGTAAGACACTTACTTCCATTTGCATTAGATTTTTTATTTGTATAACCCTGGCAGCAGTTGCCCCATCCACAAAAAGTTTGCTTTTAATTTTGTTGATCATCTGACCTGAGCTTTTCTGATAATCTTCTAGAAGCTTCAATAGATTTTGAATGCTCTTTTTTGCTCCATTACAGAAGATGAAAACATCATCAACAAAGAACATGTGAGTAGGATGAAATCCATTTCTTATTACCATTGGGAGGATCTTGCCTTCAGAGACCAATTTATAGATATTTCTGCTAAGAACATCTTCCATTAAAACAAAGAGAATGGGTGATAGAGGGTCACCTTGCTTTAATCCCCTGCCTACTGAGAAGAATCCATTTAGACCACCATTTAACATTACTGAGATTTTTGCAGATTCTAGTAAAGTATGTAACCATTTACACCATGAAGCTGAGAAACCATACTTGATTAGTACTTGAAACATAAATTCCCAGCTTACAGAGTCATAAGCCTGTGAAATGTCTAGTTTAAGTCCTATATTGCCACCTCTTCTCTTCTTCTTTATCTCATTTATCATCTCAGAAGCAAGAGCTATTTGGTCTTGTATATTTCTCCCTTTTATGAATGCAGTTTGTTGAGGAGAAACCAGTTTATGAAGGAGACTAAACATTCTGGTGGTTATAATTTTAGTATAGATTTTGAAACTTACATTGCTCAGTCCAATGGGTCTAAATTGAGTAGGAGATTTTGCACCTTCAGTTTTTGGCAGCAACACAAGAAAATTTGAGTTTAAACCCTTTGGAATGAACTTTCTCTTCCAGCATAATTGGACTGCCTTCACTACATTATCTTGAATAATCTCCCAGCAAGACCTGTAAAAGCTGCCAGAAAATCCATCTGGACCAGGAGAACTGTCAGGGTCCATGTCAAAAACAATTTTCTTTATTTCTTCATTTGAAGGAATTGCATCTAGCATTGATTGATCCTCTTCTGTGATTACAGTTGGAATTGCTTCAAATAATGAGTCTTCAATGTTTACTTCTTTAAACTTAAATTTCTCCTCAAAGTAGTTTATAAGTATTTCTGCAATCTTACTTTGATCAGTGACAATTTCATTGTTAGCATCTTCCAATTCAGTGATGGAATTTCTATCTTGCCTGACCTTCAATTTTGTATGAAAAAAACTTGTATTAGCAGATCCTTCTTTAATACATTTGGTTCTTGCTTTCAACTTCAACATTGTACTCATTTGGACTTCTTTGGAATTTAATGTATTTTCTGCTTGCACTAATTTATCCAAAAAATCTTGGTTGCGAGGATTAGCATCAGATAGTATTGTTGCTTCTTGTACTTCTTTTTCATCTTCTTTTATTTGCTGATTTACATTACCAAACACTCTCCAATTCCAATCAACTAGAACCTTTTTGAGTTTTTTTTAATTTACTTTGGAAAACAAAAGCAGGATCCCCTTCAAAATCTTCAGACCAACATTTGGAAACTACTTCCATAAAATTAGGATGATCCAACCATATCTTCTGAAATTTTTGTGGAACATTTTTTGGTTTAGGACAGGCAATGCACCCTCCAAATAAAGGAGAGTGATCAGATGCTATTCTCATTCCAACCTTGTATCTCCATCCACCATATTTTTGGATCCATAAATTATTGAAAAATGCTCTATCAATATTATATAGAATTATTCTAGCACCATGCTGACAGTTTGACCAAGAGTAATCAATACCTGATTTAGGAGATTGTTGAAGTTCACATTTGTCCAGACAATTATTAAATTCCAGCATATTTTTAGTTTTTGCTGGCTTTCCTCCTGATTTTTCATTTTCAGTTGCGATGAAATTAAAGTCCCCAATTGATAACCAAGGCATTTTTAATTCACTTATTGCTTCCATTTCAGACCATAAATATCTTCTTTGAACAACATTCACATGAGCATGAACTCCAGATACCAAATACCCCCCAATGCTGACTGTAATCATCTGACTTGACATGGATACCACAGTAGGTGTAGGAAGACATTTATTCCAAAACAACCAAATGTTCCCCTTTTTATTTGGTGTTAAATTATGAATCACCATAGTTTGCATTCCTGGAAGATTCAACTTATTGCAGAAAGATGCACTGCAAGTTATTTTTGGTTCAGCTATAAAAACTAAAGAAGGTTGAAACTGATTTATTAGAGACCTTAATTTATCTTGGGCCCTAGGTCTCCTCAGGCCTCTAAGATTCCAAAAAATTACTTTCATTGTAATGTTTGTAGGTCCCTAGTACCTCCTTTACCTTGATTATTCCTGAAGTTGTATTTGTTGGTGGGCTGTTGAGCTTTAACCTTTGCTTGAACCTCTTTTTGCTGAGTTGTTGAATTAGAATTTTTGTTTGCTGCTGTAGGCTTTTGAATGATTCTTGACCAAGATGTAGTTGGTATTTTCTCCTCAGATACTGAACCATCTTTACCATTTATGAATTTGATAACACTATTTTCAACTGTATTGTCCTCTACAATCTGGATAGTTCTTGCTGGAGAAATATTTTCTGTTATCCCACTCATATGTATATCTATTTCCTCCTCCATCACATCATTCAAAGCTTCAAATCTGCATGAAGTTAAATTTCCTCTTTCAAAAGTATTTTGATGTTCTACAACCTTTTGAATTTCTGTAACTGGTGTGCATATATCAAAAGGTTCCTGAATTGACTGAGATGATTTTGGGAGAGTTGTATTCAACTTCTGAGGAGATGTAGTTTTTCCTTTATCAGCAGATTGCTCTAGAATATTTGATTTGAGATTAGTAGAAGATATCCTTTGTGACTGTGAATTACTAGATTCCACCTCATTTGATTTTTTCACTCTACATTCAGCTTGTAGGTGTCCAACAATTTTGCAATGATGACAGAACTTTGGTAATTTTGTTAATAGTACCTCTTGCATAAAGCCACCAAACTTAGTTTTAATCCATAACTTGTGAGGAATTTTTTGAGCTAGATCCAGCTTGATAAGAACTCTTGCATATAAACCATTCTCAAAATTCAGTGTAGCTTCATCTACTTTTACAGGTTCACCCAAAGCTTTGTTGATTGTGAAAACTGTCTGTTCATCCCAATATTCTAGACTCAGACCTGGAAAATGAACCCAAACCATTGTTGTCGATGTTCTGTGTAATTCTGGTCGAAAATATGGTATCCAATTTCGTAACCATAAGGTTTGATTAAAGACCTCCCATCTTCCGGCCTTAATGTAGTTTGATCCCTTACATTATCAAGTTTAATGGTGAAAAATCCTTTTCCCAATGGTATAAACTTGCAATTACCTTCTAATTTCCATTGACTTTTTAGATTTGAAACAGCATCAGAAAATTTCATATGAAGTAAATCCAGACGTCCTATTAAAGAAAATTTCCATACAGCACACCTCTTTCTTCAGATCCAATCACCAGATCAATCGAAGGATTTTCCTCAATAGAATTATTTAGATCCACCACAGATGGATTCATTGTAAATTTGAAGAAGTATATAAAATCTAATAAAAACTATAGGAATAATCAATTGAAATAAGGAACACCAATCATTTGTATTGTAATAATCGGAGATTCACCGGAAATTATGTTAAGAAACACCTGAAAGGAAGACGAAAGGACGCAAAAACTTCACCTGAGTCAGTCGCCCGATTCACCCGATTTGCAGACTTTCTCTCTCCTCCTCCACACACCCTTTGGAACTTCATCTCGGCTTTGGTGACTCCAAGTGGTAATACTATTGCCAATATTTGTTTCTTATGTAAGTTAAATGCTGAGTCCAATAACTCATTTGTTTCCAGAGTGCTTTTAACTAAACAAATATGGAGATATTTTCGCTTGGAAGCAGATAGGTCCTTCAATGTTTCAGGCTCCACTTTGGACCTTATTAAAAACTGGTCAACTTCTCGTTAGGTGCGGAAGCGATTACCAGTAGCTATTCTTTGGGTTATTTGGAAACAGAGAGACGTAAGAACTTTCAATAACAAGGAGCGAAAAGTTGAGGAGTTGTTTATAGACATAAAAATGAAGGTTTTTCAATGGGCTAGATACTCTCCGTGTATGTCTGGGATTGTAGTTAGTGATGTAATTGTTAAGTGGCGGGAACTATTCTTTGACGTTCCCTAACTTCGCTCTGCTCTTTTTTAGGGTCCTGGCTGTTGTATTGCCTGGCTAGGCTAATTTTTGGGTTCTAGTTCTTGTATGCTGTTTAATTTCTGGGTGTTCTTTTCCTGGCTAAGCTTTCTTCTTTTCCAATAAATCTTTCTTTATCGAGCAAAAAAATAAATAAAGGATATGTTGAAAAGAAAAGATTATGTACAGTAAAATTGACAAGGCCAAAAGACCCCATCAAAGCGGGGGGGGGAAAGGATAAAAGCTTTACAGCAAAAAATAAAATAAAATGGTATCCCAATCCTTTAAAGATTCCTTAAGCTGAACTCCAAAGGCATGTCTTGCTGAACTGCAGCAGAATCTCATCGCTCTTGTTTATTCTTCCTCCAAGCATCCAAGAGCTCCTCTCGTCCCGCAATTCCCAGGTTATATATAGCATAAAGAAGGATCTGCCAAATGATAGATTTCCCTTCTTTAGCTAGCTTCCAGCCTAAAATTAAAGCGTTCAAGTCATTTGGCATCACCCACCTAACCTTCCTATGATATATTTTGAGCCCATGAGCAGTGAATAAACAAATCATCTATTGTTTCTTCAGCTACATTGCAGAATAAGCACAAATTCCACCGAGGTACAACACCTCTGTGTAGGGAAGCCCGGATCATGAAACTTACCTTCTGGGGAATACGTTTGCTGTCTAACAAATCTGCAAAATCATAGTCCTCAGTGAGTCAGTGGAATCATTAAGTTTTGTGTACAGACCTTTAGCAGTAAAATTTCCAGCCAACCTGTTGCACTCTCCATGTCGGAGTTTCACCATCCTGATCAAGAACTATCGAGCAAGTGAGATTCCAGTCACCGCCTTTAATATCCGCCACTATTGGATTCTTCTGACTACTAGCTCTACAAAATTTTGGATACTTATATTTGAGAGATTTTGTACCCTATAACCACCAGTCATGCCAGAATCTAATGTTATAGCTGAATACTCACCAGTTCATAGATTGTTGAGGAACTAGACAGTTAGCATTGGCGTTAGTGTTTTCGCAAATTATGTGTCTCCACCATGCAGTTTTATCCTTTAGAGCATGTCCAAGCAAAGACCTGCTAACCGCGTCTTCAAATTTCTAATTCCCGATCCTCACTCACTCTTAGGCCTATCTATTTTTTTCCATGAGACCCAATAACTCATCTTTCTTATCATAGTCCTTCTCCCACATGAATTTCCTTATAATCCTATTGAGTCTCTTTACTGGAGCTGGAAGGTGTTTAAGAGACATAAAATAAACTGACCCTGCCAGCAAGGCCGTCTTAGGGGCCAGGCGACCTAGGCGGACGCCTAGGGCACCAAATTGTTAGGGGCCCAATTTTTTTTTTAAGCTAACAGATAAATTGTAACAGTTATTAGTGTCCCGAAAATATTTTGTAACAACAATATAAATGTAACAGTTATAATTGTTACTAAATTTTTGGTATCAGCTATAAATGTCACTAACAACCAATTTTTTGGGCTTATTTTATGCCAAACAGCAAGTTTACAAACAAAAATCTAGCTTTAAAAAGCTGGAAAAAAAATTCGCGGCCTTCGGCCTCATAATAGGATCCAAATTATCACTTTAAATACATAATTTCTCCCCCTAAACTGAAATTCTAACTTCATTTTTGATTTAGTAACAATAAAAAATCCCCATATATCGCGCTCGCCTAGGGCACCCAAAACCTGTAAGACGGCCCTGCCTGCCAGCCTTGCTCAAAATCTCTTCTTCCACGGTGCTAACTTTTTGAACATTGGTTCTATCACCAGTTCCCAAACTGCCAGATTGGCAAACCAAGATGCTTAATTGGTAAAGCATTAGTTTTACACCTAATTCCATTGCCAATTCATCCACCAAATCATCTGCAACTATACTATAACACCTATACTTGTTATTGAGCTTTTGTCTAAATTCAATTTCAATTCCCGTTGACACCTCAAAAACCATAAAAATGTCATATAATATTCTCATCTCCACCTGTGAAGCATTTATCAGAATGATTGTATCATCCACAAATTGAAGGTGTGACACAACAGATCATCCATTGGCAACTTGGAAACCATCAGTCTGCCGTCATTAAGAAGAATTGAAATTACCTCTACCACCAAAAGAAACAGGAAAGGATGCAGGGAATCTCCCTGTCTAATACCCTTACAAGATTTAATTCTATCTGTAGCTCCTCCATTTACTGAGACTGAAAACTGAGCCTCATAATTCATTTTATCCACTTATCTCCAAAACCATTTTTCTTAGTGCTAGTTGACATTGTCAAAGGCCTATTCCGTGCTTATCTCGCAAAGAGCACCAGTTGACAGTGTAGTGCATGTTTGTGATGGTCCTCATATCGCTTGCGGAAAAGATTAATTCTCTATTAGAGAGGAAAACTTCATGCACCGGGTTCTACCATCGTTCATCTGCTCCTAGATAATACCAAGGTAGATTCGGTAACCAAACATAACAGTTGCCCAAAGTTTAGGGATGAGTTACACGACAGTTGTCAGAAAATGAACCCTTTCCCTGAGAAGCTGATGTACCTGTGATATGAAATTGATTTTCCAAGCCCTGAAACGATAAAAGGCACCACTAGTAGCAAGGAAAACAATTTATATCTCTGCAATATTTGTTTCTAGGCAAGTGCATCTGGACTTAATATCATATATAGATGCAATTCCAACTCCTGTGTCGAGTAGGTTTGTAGTTTAAGTCATGCGTGCTTAAGGGATTCTCAATCTCACAAACCCTCAAACAAATTTCAAGCAAATGTATAATTCTGTTCGGTTCTCAAATTATAATTTCGTACATAGTTAGGGTTTTCACCTGATAAGAAGAGGTATAACATTACATTCTATGGTTGTTTTTTTTTGACGCGAAAATGACAAATTCAATTGAAAAACAAAGATGTCACGAAGAGTGACACCAAAGTTACAAAAAAAAAAAAAGAGAAAAAAGAAAAAGGAACAGAAAACAAGCTCACTGAGGAGCAACCAACAACCTCCAAACAAGAAGGTCAAAACATAAGTTCTAGCAAGAACTGTCAAAAAAACCAGCAACAAGAAACACAAGCAATCAGTCTTAAAATTCCACATTTTCATCTTGAAAAAAGCATTTGACCGCATCAATTCGCTCTTCAAAGTCAGAATCAGAGTCGAAATCTCCCATACATTCTATAGTTTAGCATACAGGAAGACTGGATTTTTTATTTGGGCTTCAAATTGTTGAATTCTATTAATCACCTACCACAAGGAGATGGAGGTGGCCATTTTAGAAGACTCATTTTACACATGTTGTTAGTTGTTGATCCATGGTAGGTAAGCCTCCATAGGCATAGTTGTTAGCTGTTAGCCTCCATAGGCATAGTTGTTAGCCTCCATAGGCATAGTTCTCTTCTTCTTTTTGTAATCTATAAATAGGCATGAGTAGTATCATTTGTAATCATCCAAAAATATCAAAAATATTTTATTCTTGTTATCTAAACACTCAATCAATGAATCTCTCTATTTTGGTTCAATCTTGATATGGTATCATAGCAAGGTTAAGGATCCTTGTATCTAGTATTGAACCATGGGAGAATCAGATACAGAAAATTCTAAAACCACAAAACCTTCCGATACAATTATTTTTCAATCCAATGGGTCATCGTTCAAAGAAGGAATTACTTTGGATGAATCAAATTATGATCTATGGTCTCAAATCATTGAGATGCATATTGTTGAGAAGGAGAAGATCTCCTTTATTCGCGGTACGTCTCCAGTTCCATCTAAAAATGATGATAAGTATGATAAATGGTACGCAGAAAATCAAAAGGTAAAGAGATGGCTATTAATGTCTATGTCACCAGAAATAATGAAACGATATATTCGTTTACCTACTGCTCGTGAGATCTGGGATGTTGTTTCTAAGGCTTTCTATCTTAAATCAAAGGGATTTCTCTGCCATGCAAAATGGTAGAGCACTCCAAGTCTATTATGGGGAATTAGTATAAATCTTCAGTGAGCTAGATCACCGTGATAAGGTGATTATGGAAAATCAAAAAGATGTTGAACTATATCAAAAATCAGTTCAACGTATGAGGGTGCATATTTTTCTTGCTGGGTTAGACAGTGAATTTGAACAAATACGTGGGGAAATTCTAATGAAGGATCCCATACCTGAATTAGAACCTTGTTATGCTTTGGTACGACGTGAGTCTGTCCGGCATACTACAATGAACAAAGGAACTGAAGTTGATACTTCTGCAATGGAAACCCGTCGTCAATACAACATTAAAGATAAGTCTGCCACCTGCACTCATTGTAATAAATGTGGTCATAACAAATACAACTGCTTTGAGATTTTCGGGTATCAAGATTGTTGGGATAATCTCTATCCCAAGAAAAAGAATTCCGCTGCAGCAGAACATGTGGTTAGTAATCTAACCTCCGCTATGGAAACAACCAATGGTAAGGTTTTTAATGTTTCGCAAGTTGTTCCTAATAACTCATGGATAATTGATTCGGGTTGCACAGACCATATGACTTTTGATTCCAGACAGGTTTCTCCTCTTAAAACATCCATACACAACTCCGTTTGCACAGCAGATGGATCTTTGGCTCCAGTAATTGGAGAACAATCATTAAATCTTACTGATACATTGAGTCTAGATTCGGTTTTAGTCGTTCCCTCTCTAAGTTATAATCTATTATCAGTTTCCAAAATTACTAAAGTCTTACATTGTGTTGTTATCTTTTGGCCTAATTCTTGTGTGTTTAAGGACATCCGAACACGGCAGACGATTGGATCTGGGGTTAGAAGAGGAAAGCTCTACTATCTAGATTTGGCGTCAAAAATTTCGGAAAGATTATCTAATGCTTTAGTTGTGAATGGTACTCAGGGGGAGAAGGAGAAATCACAAATTTGGTTATGGCATAGACGGTTAGGGCATGCTTCTTTTGGCTACTTAAAAAGGCTATTTCCTAGTCTATTTTCAAAGGTTGATGTTTCTAGTATTCAATGTGAAGAATGTGAACTAGCTAAAAGCCATCGTACTTTGTTTCCATCAAGTTTAAACAAAAGTCCTATTCCATTCATGATTATTCATTCTGATGTTTGGGGGCCGTCTAAAGTTAACACTCTTGGAAGCGTGCGATGGTTCGTCACCTTTATTGATGATTGCACTAGGATGACATGGGTTTGCTTGATGAAATCAAAAGATGAAGTGAATAATTTATTTCAGAGGTTTCACAAATTAGTCAACACAATACAATACAATACAATACAAAGATTCAAGTTATTCGAAGTGACAACGGAGGCGAATATTTAAGTACTGATTTTCAACATTATTTAAGAGAATGTGGTATTGTTCATCAGATAACTTGTCCTAATACTCCTCAACAGAATGGGGTAGCTGAAATAAAAAACCGTCACTTGCTTGAAGTTGTGTGTGCTTTATTAATATCAGCTCATATGCCGTTAACTTATTGGGGTGAAGCTCTTACCTCTGCAGCATATGTGATCAACCGCACACCTTCCAGCACTATCATTTTTCAGACACCATTTCAAGCTCTCACTGAGACAACAGTTTCACCAACAGTTCCAAACTTTCCTCCATGCATATTTGGTTGTGTAGCATTTGTGCACTTACACAAGAACCAACGGAGCAAGTTATCTCCCCGAGCTTTAAAATGTGTCTTCGTGGGATATGGTGCAAGTCAGAAAGGATATAGGTGCTACCATCCTCCAACTAAACGAATGTACATCATATTGGATGTTAAGTTTCACGAACACGTGATGTATTACTTGAAGTCTGAACTTCAGGGGGAGTATGAAAAAGAAATTCAGACTTTTGACTATGAAGAAGACATAATTGAAGAAGATGTTGTTCTTGAAATTCCAAAAGAACAGAAAGTTAGTGGGGAAGAAATTAACACAGATGGTGAAATTGAATCTATAAATGAAGTTGAAGAAGATAATGCAGATGAAGTTGAAGAAGATAATGATACATCACCAACCCCAATCCAACCATTCGCTGAAGATTTTCTTGAACCTGCAAAGAAACAATTGCCAGAACGTCGGAATAGAGGTATCCCTAAAACTATGTATGAACCTGATATTTCATCAAAAGCTAAATATCCCATGAGTAATTATGTCTCTAATCACCGTCTGACCGAATCAAATAAGTCATTTGTGAATCAATTATCTACTGTAGTTATTCCTAACAGCGTGCAGGAAGCATTATCTGATCCGAAATGGAGGGAAGCTATGATCGATGAGATGAAATCCTTACAATAAAATAATACTCGGGACATGGTTGAATGTCCAGAAGGAAAGAAAGTCGTGGGATGTCGCTGGGTTTTTACAGTAAAATACAAGGCAAATGGTGAAATTGAACGCTTTAAGGCAAGATTGGTTGCTAAAGGGTATAGCCAGACTTATGGTGTAGATTATAATGAGACATTCGCACATGTAGCTAAAATAAATACAGTGCAAGTCTTGTTGTCTCTTGCTGCAAATTTGGGTTGGCCATTGTAACAGTTTGATGTAAAAACGCCTTTTTACATGGAGATTTGTCCGAAGAAGTGTATATGTAGCTTCCACCAGGAATGATGGAGTCAGAGTTGCATAACGGAAAAGTTTGCAGGTTAAACAAGTCATTGTATGGTCTAAAACAATCTCCGAGAGCGTGGTTTAGAATATTTACCAAGTCTATGAGAGCATTTGGTTATCACCAGGAAAATTCAGATCATACTTTATTCTTAAAGAGAAATCGAGGTAAGATTACATCTTTAATCATATATGTAGATGACATGATAGTTACAGGAGATGATCCAGAAGAAAGAAAGGCTCTCCAAAATTATCTATCAAGTGAATTTCAGATAAAGGATCTTGCTTCTTTAAAATACTTCCTTGGAATTGAAGTATCTCGATCAACAGAAGGAATATTCTTGACACAAAGAAAATATGCCCTTGATTTGTTGGGGGAAACAGGTATGATAGCATGTCAACCTGTAGATACACCAGTAGATCCAGGTTTGAAATTATGTTCGGATGGCAACCAAGTACTTGTTGATAAAGGAAGATACCAAAGGCTCGTGGGTAGACTAATGTACTTGGCACATACAAGACCCGATCTTGCATATGCATTGAGTATTGTTAGTCAATTCATGCATAATCCTGGAGAAACACATATGAATGCGGTAATGCGAATCCTAAGATATCCAAAGTCTGCTCCAGGAAAAGGGATCTTGTTTAAGAAAGGTCAAGACTTCAAAAGTATGGAGGCATATACTGATTCTGACTATGGTAGGTCATATGATGATATGAGGTCTACTTCAAGATATTTTACCTTCGTTGGGGGTAATCTTGTTACATGGATAAGAAAAAAGCAAGGAGTTGTTTCACAATCAAGTGCAGAGGCTGAATGGCGAGGTATAGCGATGGGTATCTGCGAAGTGATGTGGTTAAAACGTCTGCTATCTGAATTGGGGTATCCTCCCAGGAAACCAATTCGTTTGTACTGTGATAACAAAGCGGCGTGTGATATTGCACATAATCCAGTTCATCATGATCGCACAAAACATGTGGATATAGATAGGTTCTTCATTAAAGAGAAGTTGGATAATGAGATCGTGGAGTTACCTAGAATTAGATCGAAAGATCAGGTAGCTGATATTTTAACTAAAGCAGTTCCAAGTAAGGTATTTCTGAAGTTTGTTGGCAAGCTAGGCATGAGCGACATATATGCACCAGCTTGAGGGGGAGTGTTGAATTCCATTTATCACCTACCACAAGGAGCTGGAGGTGGCCATTTTAGAAGACTCATTTTACACATGTTGTTAGTTATTGATCCATGGTAGGTAAGCCTCCATATTAATAGTTGTTAGTTGTTATCCTCCATAGGCATAGTTGTTAGCCTCCATAGGCATAGTTCTCTTCTTCTTTTTGTAATCTATAAATAGGCATGAGTACTATCATTTGTAATCATCCAAAAATATCAAAAACATTGAATTCTTGTTATATAAACACTCAATCAATGAATCTCTCTATTTTGGTTCAATCTTGATACAAATATCTCTAAGTTTGAGATAATATGACTTCTTCTTTTATGTAATTGTTTTGAAGGGTATTCAGCAGTTCTTGGAGCCATGGGAGAAATTAGGCAATGGGGTATTGTCAGGTGGGGTTGTTCTGTCGTCACTACTCCTTTTGATGTGTTCAAGACATAAAAACGACTGCTCTTCAAGGTCTCCGGTTCACAGTCGGGGGTTTTCAATGTTAGCCTTCAACATCTACATTGCCCGTTGGTTTTAGAATAAATTTCTCTTCCGGTAAATCTGGGATCATAGGCGAGTGAAGATTTGTGCATCTCAAGACTAAAGCCTGGTCTTCCATCTGTCATCCTCCCATTGCAAAGTACAGTAATGTTTCTCTGAACAACAGTACTAGTCCGGCGAAAAAACATATGCAAATTTGAATTTTGAATTTTCTAACCCTTAATCGTTGTGAATCTCACTAGAAAAGCCCACAACGGTTTCCTTCATAAAGAACCGTTTTCTTTTTTTTTGGGTACCACTCTATGGAGTGATTTATTACTTAGGATGTCCACCCACACCTATAAGGGATATCCTAAAACATTGACATACCCTTTGCCTTAATTTTTATTTATACCATAAAAGAGCAAAGGTCAAATAAATTACCTATTTCCATTAAAGGTGCAGGTACAGTTGGACTCGTCCAAAACTTAACAATTATGTGCGAGTTACTACTCAGTCTAACCTGCCGAGTTATCAAATCCGTTTTTTTCCAATCTACCCTCATAGTCGAGTTAAGCACAGTACTTAAGGGTTTGGTTAGTTTCTGTGTGTTGGGTTTACCTGTATTGGAAAAGTTTATGTATCAAATTTCTTGATTTCCCTTACCATTTCTGTTTTAGTTCTCCTTCATCTTCAACCTATGAGTATATGAATTCATCAAAAAAATATGATATACGCATATACTTTTCTATTTAATCCCAATCCTGAGTATGTCAAAAAAATAGGCATACTCAGTTTTTTTTTCTCCGAGGTTATAATTTGGACGGGTTTGTTATTCAAGAGGATAATCATGATTTCAATGGTGTTGTTGGTAATGGAGGTAAGATAAGATATTTTACCATAATTTAGACAAAAAATAAGTTGGAGTTATTCATAAAAAGAAGCGATATGCATAACAAAAACGGAGAATAATCCGCGACATGTTAGATTAATCATCACTCTTTTTCGCAGGTATTGTTAAAGTAGTTAGGTATATGCCTTGTGAATTAATGATAAATTGTTGGGTATATTTTGCATCGATTAGTGTTAATTTAGTTAGGCAGGTATTCTAGGAAGTAATGTTAAATTATTTAGGTACAGTAGATTTGTGTACAAACATGCAGGCTCTTTCTGCAAAATAAAATAAAATTGGACGCTCTGATCTATTCTGTGTCACTGTAATTGTGGTAAGACAATAGTCTTTGTCCCGTGTTTAAGTTTTGTACATGAAGATCCCATTATGTTGATTTTTATTTAAACTTAGATAAATATGTTTGTCTTGGAAAAATAATTGAAATTTTTTGAAGATAGAGCAATTGGTTTTTAGTTGTCTATACGTGTGTTTATATATGCGTGTTTATCACCGTGTTATCTCCTATCGCATGGAATCTCATTTCTTATCTCTTATCGCATGGAAACTCATTTCTTTTATTATTTTTAGGCACGACTACCCGATCCTCCTTGTATTATGAAGGCTGAGATTCCATGGACGTCTGCTGCGAGGAAGGGAATTAGGCACAACTACCCGATCCTCCTTGTATTATGAAGGCTGAGATTCCATGGAAGTCTGCTGCAAGGAAGGGAAATCCAACATATGAAGAATGTGTGTTAAGAAGATTTAGATTTATATAGAACAAGCTGATACTGGAAAAATACAATCTTCTAAGAACCAACATTTTGTCCTTTACTTGTTTGTATGTTCATAATTTCCTAGGTAGCTCATATCGTTATTCCTTTCATTATCAAGCATTTGTTGGAACCAAGTATCTTTATTGCTCAGACTACAGTTTGTAAGTTGTTGGATAAATTTCTTGTGTGAAACTTTTAACTGCTCAAAATCTTCAGTTGTAGCTTTTGAGTAAATTCATTCTGAGAGTTTTGAAATTTACTCGGGTTATTTCCTTGTACTTATTATTTTGGATCGTTTCTTACTTGATGAATATATAGGCTAACATTATGCCCTAGATGCTGGTTTGAACAAACGTAATGGAACCTTGTGCATATCACTAATTTCAGATATCTTGATCTCTTTTAAGTTTTAACATGTACTATGCACAAGGGAAAATTACAGCGGGTTTTTTTTCATGAAATTTATTCTCTAGTATGGAATGGGATGATAAACATAAATAGTTCTCATGCTACCCAAAACAATAAACTAGGTACAACTGTAAACATGTCTCATATAAAAAATTGGGTAAACATACCCAAAAATTAAACTAGGTAGAACTGCAAATATGTCTTATATGATAAATTGGGTAAACAATAATAGATAATTGGATAATATTTAGATTGTTAGCAATCGGACCATTCATCTCATTGAACCAAACTAGAAATTATAATTGATTCTCCAAGAAATCACTCTCAAACATGTAGATGAATAATGGATCAGTAATGGCACATAAGTTTCCTGAGCATTAACAAGGAGTATAGCCAGCAATAGATATGCAAGTGTCTCTGTTGACTCTGATCCTGCAATGCCAATGAGATCACGTCAACGCCAGCTTTCAGTACTGAAGGGACAAAATAAATTGTTTTAACTATCTCCAATCAAATATCTCGCTCATATCGTTATAACTGGTCAAAAAAATAATAATCTGATCCTGAGATGATTTTAAGTATCTTCATTGACTAAGCTAGACATACACCTTTCAAACATGTAATGTAGCTATAGGTAGTTTACTAATGCAAAATATACAGATAGAAATCTATGTAAACAAAATACCCAATATTATAGAATGTTAAGAAAAACGAGCGTTTGTCAAATCTTAATTAGACAGAAATAGAAAATGCAAGAAGCAATAATTCAGGTAGCCAAAGGAGCAAAATCAAGTTATAAAACCAGCAAGAAAGAATGGGCCTTTCATATCGTTAAAATGCAACATTGCAACTAATGTAGTGTTGATGCTTTGTTACCGAGAAGAAACCACACAAACTTGGTAGCACACTTCTATGTCTATTCATACTTAGGAAAAGAAAAGAGAGAATAGGAGGATCTGGGAAAGGTGTCATCCTATATTATGTCTTGGTTATTAAAATAAAGGTAAGGAGTAACTTCTTACTTTTTTCAGCCATGACGCAAACCAGATATTTCCAAGTGAACCGAAGGCCATCCAAATTTCTGGATCGACATCGGGGAAAATCTTTAGCCTGTCACTGATCCAAGGAACAGGACACTATATACCAGTGCCGGAAATCAACTTTTCTCATTTAATGGAATCCACTTCGAAAAATTATTATTCATAACAGTTATAGCAACACCCTGAATGGACAAAATAATCATTTATTAGATAGAAACCTATTTTCAAGGGACATAAACTCTAAATGTAATGTTCTGAACACTAAATTCAGGCAACTAGCAATTAATTAAATATTCGCGATCACTCATTTATCCACACCAATATATAGGCAAGTTATTCTTCAAATTTTTGTACACATGAGAGTAATACGGTTGACGGGGAAGATTGTTTCATGTCACTAAGGTGTTAATATGAATTTAAATGGTGTAGTATCCAGGTTGATTATGCCAACAACGTCATAGATTTCCCCGCCACCCCATGGCATATTTCATCAACATGATTACCTAAGGGAGGCATTGAATAATAACAAAGACTTTCTTTTAACCAAGTCTTTCTTCTCAATTAGATGTGATAGAATGTTTGTTCAAACTCATACTTGGTTAAATATATTTTCCATCACCTAAAACCATGTAAAGTTTTTTTTTTACAATGGCTTGAGCACTTTAACTACGATACACATAACAATTACTGTTTAACTACGCGGGTGTGTCGCTGTGACATAACACCTTAAACAAGTACAGTTCATAAACTTGGGGGTGTGCGTGTATTTTTGGTGTGTGTGTGTGTGTGGGAGGGGGTATATTATGAATATTATCTAAAGTAAGTAAAGAATAAAGAATGAATAAATAATGGTTATAACCAACCTCACCAATCCCCATAAAAGCACACATCATTAGTAACCAAGGTAATCCAAGCCTTGCAGATATAGGTGCTAGAAATGTCTCAAGAGACTACCAAGCCATTCCAAAATCAAGAACAGCCTTGCCACCAATTTTACTCGTCCATATGCCTATTCCAGAAAATGAAACATGAGAAGGAAACATCAATAGTTAGAAAATAGGAGAGTAAAATTAAGTATAATTTAAAGGACCAATCCCACAGTCTGGATTATCTTGTCTATAAAACTATTATGTACTTTAACCTTAGTATCAGCGTCAAAAGATGGACGTGCTAAGCATTTCTGGCTAAACTTTTTTCATACTACAATGCAAGAATCAATTCAAATATCAGTTATTCTTACCTTATGGATATTAGCTTAGTTAAACGCCTCTTCCCACAAGTGTGTCCGTAATCCACCCTCTTATATTTTCAAACACCATCATGGTAAAACACAGAATAGTCCGGATTCAGTGCCATATAAAAAACAACTACATGTTTTGCTTTCCTTTTTCTAATCTGGTAATGATCTTTTTTTCTGTATAATCCTAACTCTTTTCCATGGCTTTAGGTAATATGAATCATTTTAATAGACTTGAAGTGGTTTTAAGTTCGAAACCTATTTAAAATGATTCATTAAACCTCCTCATTTGAAATATAAATAGCAGTATAATTGAACGCTTTGTTATCATCATGAAGAAATTACAGATGCTGCATGGGAGGAGTCAATCACTGAGGCCCGCACTAGATATTTACAAGTTGTTCGAGCACTTTCAGACAAATTTTCATCGGAGAACTTGTTGTTTGTCACACATGGTGAGCTTCTTCCTCTAATATGTTATGTTCTTAGCTTCTTGAATTTTTGTTTCTGCCATTTGTCATTAACTTCATGCTTGTTTTAATATATCATTTCATCACTAAGCCACTCATTCATGTTTATAGGCATTGACTGCTATAAACCAAAAATCACATAAGCATATTATCAAACAGATTATATGGCTACACTAGATTTCAATCTGATTTCATTCTAGCATAAATGTGACGATTCCTTCCACCTCTTAAAAACTGACAAGACCACATAGATAAAACATCTTACCTCCACTACCAACAACACCATTGAAATCATGATTTCCCTCTTGAATAACAAACCCGTCCAAATTATAACCTCGAAGAAAAAGAAGAAGAAAAAAAAGATCTGAGTATGGCTATTTTTGACATACTCAGCATTGGTATTAAATAAAATTGTATATGCGTATACCATCTTTGTTTGATGAATTCATATCCATCAGTCTCTGACTCATAGGTTGAAGATGAAGGAGAACTAAAATAGAAATGATAAGGGAAATCAAGAAATTTGATATATAAGCTTTTCTTATACGGGTAAACCCAACACTGATAGGTGTCTAAAACACCTAATTTTATATCTAGTATTTATGCTTTCTTTGCTATTGTCTTTGTGAATTGTGTCTTTTATGTTTCGGTTTTAGTTATCAGGTACTTTGGAGTCGTCTTGAGTTAAAAGAAGGAGAAAACGTCTATTTAGAGCGCAAAGAGCAAAAGTAGCATTTCATGCGCAAGTGCCAGCAGAAGCACAATGGAGGAAAATCAGACGACCACTGCAGCTTAGTCTAGAAAAGCATGGAGCACATAACTTTGGTTGGCCCTTATCATTTTTATGGGTACCTAGAGTCAATCTGGGTATCCCCTATCTACTTCACCTGAGTGGGTATAGCAATTCTCATTCCTACACAAAAACCCTAAAATTGAGAGAAATTATTCCTCTCAATCATTTGCATCTGAAACTTAGGAACGAAATGATTGTTGGCTGCTGATTGAGAAAACAGGGAAGAAGAAGGGAATTGAACTGGTATTTCAGAGTTTCATGAGATCAGAAATTGGGTTTATATTCAAACTCGAGTTCAAGAAGATTTAGGTTCATTTCAATTGGTTTGAGAAGGTTGCAAATCGAGAAGAACATCGTGAGATAGGTGATTAGCAGGCAGATGGATTCATGAGGAGAAACGAAGAAATCGGGAGGTTTAGATGAATGTTAGTACAGGGGTTATGAAGAAGGAGATATTATGAGCTTAAAATCAACAGCAAATTCACATCTCTATCAACAGCTCAAAGTTGCACATCGAGTGTTTGTTTAAAGGCTTGAACGACCAGTGCACTGAGTACATGGGCTTATTTGGCATTAGTTAAGGCTTCACAGGTAGCTCAGCAGGTTGGTGATTGAGTTTCATTTTGTGATCAGAAATACAGGGAAGAAAGCCGGATTAATTTACCATTTTCTCTTGTTACTTTGATGGGTTTGAATGCCGTTTGTTATCAATAGTCCTCTCAGGACTTTGAGATGGGTTAGAAACAGAATTTATTTCAGAGATGGAGGAGATGGAGGAGATGCATGTGATTAGTGCTGCTGGGATGATGCATACTTGAGTTTGAATGGCTTAGTGAGGTGATCGAAGACTGAGGTTAACATCAGCTCGTGTTAAGGGTGCTAGAATGGTGCTGGCTGTGACCTAAGCTTAGAGCTGGCAAACGGGCGAGCCGGGGCTTGCCCGTTGCGAGTTTCACGGGTTCGGGTTAACACGGGTCAAAACCCGCGGGTTGAAATTCTTCACGGGTGGTCATTTCTCCAACCTCGGATTGGATAGGGCACCCATCTTCATCGCGGGAAGATAAACTTCACCTGCGTGACTTCTCTGGGAAGTAAAGCGTTGTACGGGTTCACGGGTTACCCGGCTTGTTTAATTGATGTTAAAATTGAAACTTAATTTGCGGTCCAGATAAGAACACGAAGAACATTGACTACAGCACAACTGTTACAAATATCTGAAACAGTACTTTTTTAACACAAAAATCAAACAAAAATCCATTCAACACAAAAATCAAACACAAATCAAACAAAGATCCATTCAATTTGGTTATCTTCAATCTCTATTCAACACAAAAATCAAACAAAGATCCATTCAATTTTAACACAAAAATCAAACACATCCATTCAACACAAAAATCAAAACCCATCTTCAATCTCTAATTCTATATTCAATTTCTGAAACTCCATATTCCTGGATGATTCATGACCACAAAGCTTCAAAAACCACCACCAGATTTCCACCAATGAGTTACAAACCCATGCCTCCATTATTTAACAGACTTTCAGATTATTTACCTTAACAATTTTAGGTTCATCGAAGTATATGTCTATCTAAAATCACACAATCAGACGAATTTAATACAAAAATGGGGCTATAAACTACCACTTCTCTCTCGATGGGAAAAAAGATTGGTGAGTAATTAACAGGATGGTGTAAGCACCATTTAATCAAACCATTACAACTAAATTTATAGCTTCATTACACGCATCTCAAACTCAACCAAATCGAGAGACATCGATTAAAACCCTTGCCATAGCTCAACCACATACAAACACAAATACAAATTATTTCGAATTAGTATCATCCTCAAATTCGAGCAATTTGAGGTCATATATTCTTAGGTCTCAATCCCATATTCAAAACCCCGACCTCATTAACAACAACAAGTAACAACAATAGCAACTGTAATTCTCTGATGAATCAAACCTAATCTCTAGAAACCCTAATCTCATTATGAATCGATCAAATCAAACCTTAAATTCTTGATTCAAAACAGTTCAAAACCCATGAATCATATAAACCCATATCTAATTTTATCACAAAATTTCATTTTCTATGATTTATCCACCTTCTTGAGTTCATCTTGATTTCATAGAGACTCAAACCAAAATCGCCTTCATGCTTTTGATTTCACTTAACAAGGTGTAATTAAATGAACTCTCCGAATCGATGAGAAAAAGAAGAAGATTAGAAGAAGAAGAAGAATGAGAAGAGAAGAAGAAGAAGAAGAAGAAGATTAGAGAAGAGAAGAAGAAATTAAAAGATCGTTGTCTACTAGGGTTGTTGTGTTTTTATATCTCTAACGTAGGGATAGGATTAAGTCCTACATAATCCAACGGTGAACTATTCTCTTAACACTTGGGAATAACTAGAAGAAGCTATAGGTTTTGCGATCCAAAAATTACCGTGGAGCGATGGGTTCACGGGACGGGCATGGTTAACCCGTTTTCTCACTATTAAACTTGGCCACCATTTCTCTAACCCGAACCCGGCTTGTTTATAACTTAAGCCGTATATTTGGGGTACGGGTTTTCACGGGCCGGGTACGGGTTTATCCGCGGGTTTCGGCTTGTTTGCCAGCTCTACCTAAGCTGGAGCGGAAGCAACTGTAGGTGGTGCCTCAGGGTTTGAATATGAAGTAGCAGCTGAGCTGCAAGTGGTGGATTGTGTTGCAGTGAGATGGAGCTGGTGCTTGGTTGAGTCTGTTTGCAGGGGCTAGACAACAATTGCGACCAAGAGCTGGTAATGATGTTCTGGTGAGAGTTTGAGCTGAGTGATAGACGCATTTATGTGTCTATATTAGTCTGAATTCTCTGTAATGTTAGTACTCGATTTTGCACTTATTTTGGTATTTTATGTCTTTGTAGGTGTTTTTGGAGAAATAAACATGTATGGAAAATTTGGCTCGAAAAGTGGTCCTGGGAGAAAATTACTAAAGGCACCCAGAAGATGTATTACAGGCATCCCGGAGCATGTGCTAAAGGGACTTCAGGAGTGGATAAGGGGTAACCGAATTACTAAGGGGTACTCCATTGTTAAGGGGTGCCCTAATTGCTATTTACACCTTACTCTATGGGCACCCTCGGATTGGATAGGGGGCACCCATCTTCATCATTTGAAAGATGAATTTTGGCGGGAAGATAAACTTCACCTGCGTGACTTCTCTGGGAAGAATTCTGACGTGATTCTGTGAGAGTTTTTCGTTGTACTTGGAGCAGTTTGGTCTGTTAACGTATAACAAGATTGGTAGTTGGTTCGAAATCGAGAAAAGGAAGGTTCCTACATGGTTATCTTAAAACAGGGTATACACGTATCACGGGATTTGTTTGGGACTTATTTTTGGAAGTTACGGATACAAAACAGGGAGGATATCTTCTATAATTTTAGTAGTCTCTATCTAAAGGAAGTTGACGTGTAGAAAGGAAACAATGAATGCATAAGGATTCCGTGGCTTTACTTGGCAGCAAAGAAAAGAATGATTTCTTTGGGAAGATTTAATCGGGTTTGCTGAGTATATATAGCTTTGCTAGGAGTCAGAAAAATATAGTCGGGAGTTTGGGGTGAATACATAGCTACGGGAGAGGCTGCAGAGCCGAGAAAAATAATTGTTGAGAAGTTCTCTGCTGCTGCTGAAGAACAAGAGGACGAAGAACATTGCACCAGCGTAGACAGTCGCAAAAACTACGACAGATAAGAACACGAAGATCATTAGACGTATCGTAGCCGTCGCAGATATTACAGCACAACTGTTTTATCGTTTATCTAACAGTATCTTCGCAACACTTATATCTGTTACAAATCTCTGAAACAGTACTTTTCACCTCTTTGTACACACTTTTGAGCTATGAATATATATTTTGAGTGTGTTTTCACCATGAAAAGCTAAACCCCAACACTGGGATGACGGAGGAAGCCATTCTTCATGCATGTGGTAATTCTATTAATTCTTTTATGACTTATTGCATTGATTTTTAATTGATTTATGATTTTTATTGAGTGATTGTTATTTCAATTGATGGGTCATGATTTCTTAAGTGTATTGATGTCTCATGCTTTAGATTTACAGTCATCGCTTTCAAAATCTACTTTCGGCAAGGAATTAGAGTCAACAAATTGTTATTATTTGAGCTATGCATGTCTAGAATTATTAGTTGAACCAATTGATTGTGAAGTTTGGTGGAATCCTAAATCCCAGTCTCTCGAATTATTGATATCATCTTTGTTTTATTTGCTACTTTTAGTATTTTATTTAAGTAAGTCCTAAAATCAACAACTTCCCAAGTCCGAGAATCAAACCCTTTCTTACCACTTTCAAAACTACATCACTGAGAAGTAGATGGAATGGCACTGAACTGAGCTGCTGTTGCTACTGATTTAGCATGACCTAAGATGTTGTTGCAGCCTAGAATTGGTGGATTATTGAACTGGTATGTCAGGTGCAAGTATTGGAGCATGCCATGGAATAGCAGCTGCAGTGTGTTGGCTTAAGATAGTGGTAATGAAATTGATGTTGATGTAAAGTTGAGATGGTAAAAACTGTTCAAGAAGTATGAACATGGAGGAGGTGGTGAAGATGCAGTTGGTTAGCCAGGGAAGAGCTGCAGTTGATGGGATTTGTGGTTACTGCTATGGGCCTTGAGGTGGAACAGCTATTGCAGAAGATGGTGGAGCTCTGTATATTGCTGCGATGGGAAACAAGGATTCGCCAAGAAAAAAAATTAATGTGTCGTTGGTATGAGGAATCTGTGTTTGGATATTGAATGCCTAGGGATTGCAGTGGGATCTAAAGATGGCTAGCTAGCTATGGCACTGAGTTGGTGATGTGACTGAATTGTTATGAATGGCTAAACAGTCAGCTGGTGTGCGCTGAGATGTGGAGGAGCTTGAAATAGAAGCTGGAACTGAAGTTTGAATCAGCTGGAAGTGATATAGAGATGATATAGGTATGAATGGTTGCAGGTACTGGTGATATGGCCAGGGTTCGATGACAGTTTTCACGTTGCTGCTATGAATGGTGGTCATGTGTGGAGGACTCAGGGAGTGACTTGGAAGCAAATGAAGTTGCAGCTATGTTTGAAATGGGGTTATATGAACAGATTTATGGCTTGAACTAATGTTCGAGGTTGGATGTTAAAACAGAGACAGTGAAGGTCATCAAAGCAGGGAGTTGTGGTGCAGTGGAGTACAAGAAGGGTTTATGATGCTGTTGCAACTGTTTGTGTTGATGGCAGTGGAATGTTGTTTACATTGGTTGGGATGTGTTTGATGATGCAGAGTAGTTGCTTTTGTAGCTATTTAACTCACAGAAAAGATGAGGAAGGGTTAGGAGAGGATTTAGAAGCTTGCAGAGATAGTGAATGCATTGAGACAGAATTGGTGGTGCTAGCTTGTGTATTTGCAAGAAATGAAAGGCTACACGGCTGTGATGGTTGCAATGATATGGAATGGGCAGAGAAGGTTGAATTGAATTGCGCAGCACAGCTCTGGCCTGTGAAGTATGGCTGGCCTAGTAACTAGTCTACTCAGCCAGGTTAGTTAGATGACTATGGACCTGACTCGGATCTAACAACACTGAGTTGACTCACTCATCTGAATTGGTATGTTTGAATCGGTTGACTACTTTGTCGGTCACCTGAGCTTTGTTCCGTTGCCGAATTCCGGTTAACTTCCGGCCAAAACCCCAGTTTTCCGGTGAGCGTTTTTGGGACAGATTTTCTACACAGGTTTTCTCATACATGGGCTTGAGGACTTCTATCTATTGGACTTTTGAAGTCTAGACCTAATTTTGGAACAAGAAGAGCTATAAAAGAGAAGACTTTTCTCAAAACCGAAGATATTATATTCTACTACTTTGTTCTAGGGTTTAGAAACATTATAGGGTTTCCCTTTTTCCTTGTTATGAACTCCTATGATATGAGTAGTTAATCTTATTTTTGGTTATGGATTAGTTGGATTTCACATAACATGATTCTTTGATTCAATATATTAGTTTTGTCTCATATTTATCGTTTACGATTCTATGAAAATATAGTTATATGATTGACATATTATAACATGATTTGATTGATTGTTTTGTCAAGTTGCAAATTGGTAGAACTTCTAATCACATCTATTGCTAGTTTAGGGTTTATTATATGTAAAAGTGATAATCCTTGAATACAAGTAGCATAAATATGATTATAGTTTGTAGTGATATATTCTTATGATCATATGTGAATCGTGACCTTTGTTAAATTGAATTAGTGCGCTTTCCACGTTCGATTGCTTTGATTGGCCTGATTTCATAGAACTTAATGCATCTAGGGAATTAAACTTGATTAGTGCTTTCACACGTTAGGTTGTTCTTTTAGATAGAACTCATACTCGCATCTTTTAATGTGTTTGTTAATGATAAGAGGGAATTAGCGGGATATTCTTGCGATCAAGGTATCCTAGGGCTTTTGATAAAAGTTGAGATTAAATATCAATTCTAGTTATTGTTAAAAAGCATGTTAGTGAATGAAGATGTATCCTTAACCAATATCTCTTCGATTTGATTTGTGTGCTTTATTTCTTTGTTTTTCTTTTATTTTCTATTAGTATATAAAAATCAGAAAAACCCCCGGTGTTTTATATAGGAAACCAAAACATATTGACAACCTTAGTCCTCTCTGTGGGAACGATCCTTTCTTTCCCTTGCTATATTTATATTTTGAGTATTAATAAAGTGTAATTTATTTTTGACGCCTACGACAGCGATCAAACACACATAAACTAACCACACCCTTAAGTATTGTGCTTAACTCGACTAGGAGGATATATTGGGAAGAAACGGATTTGATAACTCGGAGGGTTAGACTGAGTCGTAACCCGCACATAGTTGTTAAGTTTTGGACGAGTCCAACTGTACCCGCACCTTTAATGGAAATAGGTAATTTCTTTGACCTTCGCTCATGATAAAAACTCATATCTTATAGTCTTACAGATATGAAATTCGGGGGATATCTAGAAATTCCTAATTTTACTTGGCCATAACCGGTGTCAGACTCGGAGAGGAAAGTGCTTTTTAGGGCTATTTGTTCTCATACCATTCATGTTTATAAAGTTGTTCGGTTCCAAGTCCAAAAAGGAAATACCAAATCACTGAAAAGCAGTATCAAGTGTGTAAATTACAAAATATTTTTGAGCTATTTTACAGTAAATTGAGCAAAAATATATTGTCAATAAGTTGGGCTTTAATGATGCCAGCAAAAGGCCAAGTACCATTAGTGTTCTACATTTATTCCATCATATTTTTGGTCAAGAGAGATAACTACACATTTATTTCTTTCATTTACTACTTGAATTTAAATATTTTTATATCTATATTTTTCTTTGAGTTGGTTTGAGGGTGTTTAATATGAGGTTAATTTGTTAAACAACCAAAAGAGAGCTCTGCACATCGGGCGTTCATTTGAGTCAAACCGGTTTAGTTTTCTCTCTATCTTTGTTATCATTTTGCATATAAATCCATGAAAGAATTAGAATCTTTGTAATCATTTTTGTTTTTTGCATATAGTTACATGAACAATTAGAATCTGTTTCAGTTATTCATCATCTTTTAGTTTATTTAATTCTTCACTTGTTTTATTATTGCTGTTCGTTCTAAATGGCCGCTTAAATATCTTGTTTCCTCTTCATGCGTTTGCAGTTTATATTATCCCGAATGGCTTTTGCCAAAAATTTTGTTGTGATTATAGCTTTTGCTGAGCTAGTCTTCAAGCTTTTTCTTATAGGATCAATTGTTATGGATTTTATATCTTTTTCTAATGATGCTTTGTGGATGAAGTCTTAGTTCCAACTCAGTTCGTCTAAAATCGGTTTTCCTCAATCCCTCCTCAGTCAATTTAAAAAAATAATAATCAAATTCAGGAAAGTCAAAAGCATGTGTATATTCAACAGCCTAATTTTGTTATATATACTCATAGACATCTGTTATATTTACTAAACTTGGAACAATTATAACATATTCTGTTTCCATATTCACGGCTTGGAAAATAATTTGTATTCACCCAGTAGATACCATTTCAACCAGTTTTTCCCTCATAACCCTAATATCATATCCCCACTTTACTCTCCTAAAAATCCTCTTCATCTAAGTTTTAGAATTTCTTATGTTATTCCAATATATATATATATATATATATCAATTTAGAATACTTGATTCCTCAGAAGCAATGGCGGAAGGTAATACTAGCAATGTAATTGATCTGGTGGACAAATTCAAGCAAGATACTCTTGATTTAGGGAATATCAATGAAGTCGTTGTGGTCAAACAAAGCACCATCAATGAAAAATAAGATGAATCGGAGTGGGAATCAAGTGTTATTGGCAAAATAATCATTGAAGGGAGAATGAACTATGATAAGGTTGAGAAGTATATCACCTTCACCTGGCCTTTCTTAACTTTGGATAATCTAAGAATTATTGAGGTTGAACCGAATCTGATGATTTTCAATTTTAATGATTGGGAGCTTCTCAACAAAGTAATTGATTAACGTCCATGTATTATCAACAAACACCTATTGGTAGTGCACGATTACATCCCTGGAATGATCTACACAGAGAAGCATTGGGGTTTTCAGTAATTCTGGATTCAGCTTAAGTATATCTTACATGAACACATGAATGCCTCTTTAGTTACTAAAATAGGGGAGGTTATGGGAGAAGTCACTGGAATATAACCTAAGGATGGTATACGAATTGGTACTACACCTGTGAAGGTGTGTGTTAATGTAGATTTATCAATTCCTTTGATAAGAGGAGTTAAGTGCTCTACTATGGCTGGTGTCACCAAATGGAAAAAATTCTTTTATGAACGTCAACCAACCAACATTTGCACAGAATGTTACATAATCAATCATTCAAAAACGTCCTGTAAAGCTTCTTCTGATTACCTGAAGTTATCTCATGAAAAACCGTACTTTGTTGGCAAGGTTGAAAACATACGTAAAAATATTGCTGCTATCAAGTCAAATCAAGCGCCTGCTATTAAGAATAACCAGAAAAAATTCGTTAAAACAACGGTTTTTGTTCCTCCAAAGGATGGTGATAAGATTAATTTGGACTTTATTCTCAAGAATAATGGTGACAATGTAGAGGAAGACAGTAGATTAGGCAAGCATCTTAGGGCTGACAATCCTAGTATTGATTCTTCTCCAAACCCTGATGCTTGTCCACAAGGCACCTTACTGATCTCCACTACTACTGACCAGACTGCTCAAAGGGTCACTTCTGGGGATAATCAAATTGTAGATGCTAGCAAGGGGACTCAGGTAACCTACCTAAATTTTTCTATTTTTCTTCCCAACCAGTTTAATTTTTTACGCATTTACTATTTTTCTACATTGGTAGTTTTTCTTACATTCTTGAAATCATTATTTATTCAATTAGGTCAAGAATTAATATCCTGTAATTACAATTTGCATTACAAGTTTTCAAACCCCATTGAATATTTACGTGCATGGTTTTCAACAAAATTAGTCTTGCATGCAAAACTAGTATCATCTTCTACGTGAGTAAAAGTAAGTTCAAATTTAGGTCTTTTATTTTACTAGCTCTTTTCACCATGAAAGTTATTTCATGGAATGTTCAAGGTCTTAACTCCCTATCCACCAAAGACCATCTTGGAGATATTATCAGAACTCAAAACCCAGATATCATTTTTCTCTGTGAAAAAAAATTGCATGAAGATAAAATGAGAACCTTACTGGTATCTTTTAGATATCCTAATATTAGATATCTTCAGCCAATAGGTCCCTCAGGGGGTCTAGTACTCATGTGGAAAAATGGATTTGTCTGTGATATTGTTGGCTGTGATGATAACATGTTCCATGCGGTAGTTCAAATTCACCCAAATGAACAAGAATGGCTTCTCTCTTGTATGTACGGCTACTGCAATTATACTAAAAAGAAGAATCAGTGGGAATTTTTCAAGGACATAGGATCCAACATCACTCAATCTTGGGTGTTATTGGGAGATCTTAATTTTCATCTTCAAGATAATACTTCTTCTGCTTCTTCTTCTTCTTCTTCAGATGGTTTAGTTAATTCAATACTCCAAGACATTGGTTTAGAAGACTTGGGTTTTGTTGGTAGAGATCATACTTGAACAAATAAAAATCTTGGTACAGGTAAAAAAAGATCCAGAATTGACATGGCACTTGTCAATGCTGCTTGGAATTCTCAGTTTCAAGACTCAAAGTTTCTCCATCTATCTCAGCATGGGAGTGATCACTGTCCCATAATGCTAATCACAGATTACTCAATGCCAAATTTGTGGAAGCCATTTAAATTCTTATTCACTTGGTTAAATGACACAAGTTGCACCACAGAGATATCTAAAGCTCGGGATCAAGAAGTCCAGGGTTCACCAGGTCATAAATTCATTAAGAGACTCCAATTCACTAGAACTGCTCTCTCTAAATGGAATAAGCAGCACTTTGGTAACATCAATCAAAATGTGGATAGTTTGCAACAAGAGCTAGCTGAAATTCAAAAGCTTCTTTTTTCCAAAGAAAATACAGTTAAGGCAGAAGATATCAGCAAAGAGCTAAATAAATGTCATCAAATTCAAAGTGAGTTTAACAAACAAAAGTCCATAGATAATTTTGTAAAAGACATGGATTACAATACAAAATACTTCCATACTTTAACAAAAAGGAAAAGGGCTAGGAATAATATTGATTCTTTGAGAGATAATAATGGTTCTTGGGTTCATACAAGAGAAGATATTTCTATACTTCTTACTTCACATTTCAAGGACATAAGTACTTCTACTTCACCTGTTATAGTGGAACATCATTACACTCATCTGCCTTGTCTTATTTCAGATGAAGATAATAGAAGATTGTTGTCACTTCCCACTGATGAAGAAATATTAAAAACACTTAAAGGTATGGAGAATTGGTCTGCACCTGGCCCTGAAGGTTTCCAAGCTGGATTCCACAAATCTCAATGGAGCACAGTTGGAACTGATGTTTGTGAAATGGTCAAAAGGTTCTTCACCACTAAACATTTACCTAAGAAGCTTAATAAGACTTTTTTTCCTCTTATCCCCAAAAAGAATAAATCTAGTACCCCCTCTGAATTCAGACAAATTGGTTTATGCAATACTTCTTACAAGATCATTTCTAAGATCTTAGTTAATAGAATGAAGCCTTTTATGGATACAATCATATCTCCTTATCAAGTTGCATATGTTTCTGGCAGATTGATTAATGATAATACTATCATTGCTCATGAACTCATTCATTCAATGAAAATGAAACAAGGGGAAGGGGGTTGGTTAGTTTTCAAGCTTGACATGTCTAAAGCTTTTGATAGGCTTGAATGACCTTTTCTCTTGAAGATCCTTACAAGTTTTGGTTTTTCTGAAGAATGGTGTCAATTGATCTATCAATGTATAAGTACAACATCTCTTTCTGTTCTTCTCAATGGTTCTCCTTGTGATAAGTTTTACCCTACAAGAGGAATTAGACAAGGTGACCCTCTTTCACCTTATCTATTCATACTAGCCATGGAATGGTTCTCAAGAACAATGGTTGCTTCTCATTATGATAAAAGCATTAGAGGGATTTCAGCTGCTAAAGGTGCTCCACCTATTAATCATTTGCTTTTTGCATATGACTGTCTTATCTTTACTCATGCAAATTTAACCAGTGTGACTAATTTACTTAAAGTTTTGAATGACTTTAGTTCACAATCTAGTCAAGTCATTAATTTTGACAAATCCTCAGTATACTTCAGTGGTAATATGGATCCTAGCTCTTGTGGAACCTTAAGACATTTGTTGGGTGTTAAACTAATGGATAAAAAAGAGAAATACTTAGGTTTCCCACTCATTATTGGGAAATCTAAGGTTCAAGCTTTTGAAGATGTTCAGTTGGCTTTTGACAGAAGATCAGGTACTTGGCAAGGTACCACCATGCATCAGGCTGGAAAAACCACAATGGTCAAGGCAGTACTTAATTCTATACCTACTTACCAGATGAGCACTTTTAAAATACCAAAAAATCTTCTTAAGAAACTTGACATTGCTCAAAGAAAATTCTGGTGGGGTTTTAAATCAGGCAAGGGAGCAAATCTTATAGCTTAGCAGAATATGTGCATATCTAAAGATCCGGGAGGACTAGCTTTCAGAGATCAAATGCTAAATCATGCTCTTCTTACAAAACTAGCATGGAGAATTTATCATCAAGAAGACCATCTGCTAAGTAAAATACTCAAAGCCAAATATTACAAAGCTGGAGATTTTCTGCATATTAGTTCTCCAAAACATAACACTTCATGGGTTTGGAAAGGGATTGCTCAAGGTCTCACTATTCTGCAGCAACATTACTATATGGGAGTAAATAATGGTAAGAAGACTATGATATGGAAGGATAAGTGGATTGTGGGATACAATGAGTTGGTTGTACCTGCAGACATTTCTCACTATCAATATACCTATGTCAGTGAACCCATCATAGCTGACACAAACATCTGGAACATCTCTCTGCTCAACACCCTATTTTTACCTGATATTGTTGATAAAATCATGAGTATGCAACTCTCACAGTCAGAAGAAGATATTCTCAGATGGTCACCTGCCAAAAATGGAGTATTTTCAGTTAAGAGCGCCTATAATAAACTCACAGAAAGAAGAGTTCAACATCAAGTCAGCATTAGTTATATCCCCAAATCTGTGTGGAAATGTCTGTGGAAGGTTAAATTACCACATCGAGTCATTCTTTTTATATGGAAATGCCTCAAGAATGTGGTTCCGACAAGAGAAAGACTAGCCCAGCACAATCATTCTATAGAATACCACTGTAGCATATGTCAAGCTGAAGAAGAATCTTTATTTCATCTGCTGCTTATTTGCAATCATGCTAAAGCTGTGTGGAGAATGCTTAATATCAACATTGACCAAGTTATTATGAACTGCAGCAACATTCAGGATTGGATTATCTCTTGGTTCACTGATGTTAGGAATTCAAACTCTGAAGAACTAGATTTCTGGAGGAAAACTCTCATGGTAGCGTGCTGGATAATTTGGAAGGAACGCTGTGAATGTGTTTTTAAGGATAAAGTCATTAACCCTCTTCATACTGTGGACAAAACTAAATATCAGTTTCTCCAGCCAGCCAGCTCAAAACATAGATACACAAAATAGTTTGATCCCTAGCAATAATTCTCTGATTGTTCAATCTGTAACTTGCTCTTTAAATATTTATGTTGATGCTTCATTTGATTATGATTCTAACACTTGTGGCACCGGCATGGTGTTGGTTTCTTCAACAGGTGAACTTAAAGGATTCAAAGGCTCCTATGCAGATAGAATAAAGGCTCCTATGCAGATAGAATAATGGGAATACAGGAAAATAATTCAAGACATTAAGTTATTGTTAAATTCTTTCAGTTTTTGGAGTTTCAGTCATATTCTTAGGGACAATAATAGCTTCGCAGATAGTATTGCTAAGAAAATGAGGATAGATAACTCGACTGTAGAATTTCTACGGAATGTACCAAGTTGTCTTGAAACTTTACTAGACAGGCATATTATGTCTGCCTTTGATTAAATAAAATTTCTCTTTGTATAAAAAAATAAATAAATAAAAAGTGTGGAAATTGCAAAATTTGAGGTTATGTCAGCTGAATCTCTGGAGAAAGCTAACCTTACAAACCAATTGAAGGAGGAGCTCAACCTACCAGATTCTAATATTGAAGAGGTAATAATGGAGAGAAGTAATATCCTCGAAAAATCAGTTGACCAGAAGCTAAAAAATGGATATGCTCTAATAGACAAGTACTACATGGGAGTTTATCAGTGCAGTAACAGCAAGTTGGAACCTAACCAAGACACCAACAATATGCTCTAATAGATCAAGTTTCATGAGTCAGACTACTACAAATACAAAGTAAAGGAGTTTAGACCTTGGTTTGTGAAAGGAGATGTGACAGTAACAAGAGAAATCCCTCCAGCAGGTATTCCAAAAGATGGCAGTATCACGTTTCAGCATGAACTTTTCTGGCTCAAGGCAATAGATACATCATTGGAAAAGGGTTAACAAGGGTATTTTAGCCTGCGGGTATATACCAAAAACATGACACACCGTTTGGAAGAAATATGTTGGAGAAGAATGCAATGGTATAAGTATTGGTGACCTCGAGAAGAAGATTTCAAGACAGATGGCTACTGTAACTGAAGACCAGGATAAAACAGTTATCATGAATATGATCAGCTACCTGCAAATCTGTGTAATTTATAGATCACCCTATGCAGCCATGTGAGTGGAGAAGGCAATGGTTAAATCCAAATATGCAGGTGAGGGGTATTGTTGGAGGAAAGGAAAAACAGAACTCTGTCCCTCGAAGAAGAATTATTGAAGGAAGTTCTAGTGGCACAAAAGAAGATGTTAATGCAAATATTGAAAGTAGTGAAGGTGTGAAAGAAAGGGGCAGGAAAAACAGAACTCTGCCCCTCAAAAAGTTGATATATTGATGATGGAAAGTGAAATTGAAGGAGCAGTGGGTACCATAGGAAAGCCCCCAATCTACCCATCTGAAAACACTCAAAAGGATACTACAAAGCATTTTGAAGATAGGAGGATACTCAAGGGGAACCCAACTAACCAGAAAAAACAGACATTCCTAAGTCAAAATCTGCAATTGCAAAGGAACATGCTCACAGTTCTTCTCTAGCAAAGAGAAAAATGAATCAAGCTGAGTCAGGGCATGAACTAGATGCACAAAAAGTTGTCAATGGAATAATGCAAACATGGAATGGAATGCATATCTTTCTATACTGCTAATTCCCCAATGGGTGGTAACAAGAACCTGCTAAAATGCACTTGAGCTGAGAAGGAGACTGGCAGGGTAAATGATCCACACCAGAATATTGCAACCATTAGCAGAAATTGCCTAAGTTATATGAGGTAAAAGAAGCTAAAGAAGGCTTGATAGCAAGCCAAATCTAACTGTAGCTCACAGTGGATGGAACTATGAATTCAAGAGGGGACACTACTGGCAGAATCGACTCATCTAGGCTTCACGTTCTTGTCCTAACAGAGAGGTAATTTCACGACTAAAATTAGTTTATTCTTGTGGCGAAGCATGCTTAAGAGAATCGCTACATGCCCGAACTTTAATAACTCGTGGGTTAGATGTCCCTGCAAACTGCATACTTTGTATGGCTCCTTGATTTCTCTGGTAGGTTTTCATCTCTTAAGTTCTAGGGTTCTTTCCTAGATCTTGTACTTTCTATCATACTTATATTTTTAATATACTCCAATCTTCGGGGGGAAAAAAAACTACCAGAACATACAGATCTATGGTGGTACTTTTGTTATATTTCCACAGTAGAAGCAAAAGGAAGCAGTAGACTTTTCTGTCTATGAAATGATTCTCTGGTTCTTACTGATATTTTCTCATAATGACAACAGACAAAAAAAAAACAGATGAATTTTAAAAAAAAAACATGTATAAATGTGTTGTTTGTTGACTATATGTTGCAAGTAAAAAGGATACAGTGAGCATGCAGCAGAAATATTTATCTTTTAACAGTGAGCTAATTTATCAATAAGGGGGACCAAAGAACAAGATGGAGCAGAGAAGGAAAGATCTACATGGAGCAAGTGGACTGATCTAACTTCATTGTGAAATTAGAACACACGCATATATAATATCATGTTACAGGTTACCTAGTCTTTACCAAAAACTCCGGAAGATAATTTTACTAGACAATCAAAACATGGCCACCAGCAAAAGACACCACAATACACAGTTTCTAAGGCCTACAGATAATTTTTCTCACTTGTATCTTTAGTACTGCGTCCAAATAGCTGGGGAAGCACTCAGTAGACTGGACGCATTGACATGACATTTAGTTACTGTCTCCTTCATTTAACCAATATGCATTATAATATAGTTACCAAAAAAGACAGGCATTCAATGCAAACCAAAATGGTCAGCGTACATTTTCATTCCACAAACAGGTCTCCACACACCCTTGGACATTGCCCAAGGGATGAATGAAGGAGTACAAAACACTCGCTAGTCGCTTGAAAGTTTGGTGCCCAAAATAACACCCCGTAGTGCAACAATTATGAAGGAACAACTGAAAGGATTTTTCCTTCACCTCTAGAACACACAGAAAATAACCCATCGCACATAAACTAAAATCTGAACAAACAAAACACAAAGTAGAACACACACACACATATGTATATAAAGATAGTATATAAAACGGTTCAAAGTTATTACAGTACATACTAATATTTTTTGGGGTTCAAAACCCTAATTAAATTGACCCAAATACTACTGGTTCATTCCCATAAACAAAATTAAATTAACACACCATAAATACCTCCATTTGTTGTTTAATTAGTTAAGACCCTTAAATTAAGAAACTTTCCTCCTTCCTTCCTCCAGGTACAATCATTCTCTATTTTCGAAGTGCCCTTTTGACATAAGAAGCGGTCATCGTTACTGTAAATACCCCAATAACCACTATCATCAAACTCTCTACATTACCATAAAAGTTGAGAAGTGATTTCTGCTGGTCAACAAGCGGTTCAAACAATTCATCCAAACTTGTAATTTCCTCAGGGGGGAGATAACCATTCCGGTGGAGAAAACAATCCATTAAAAAAATCACCCAATTTCTTCAGTGGAGTCTCAACTTTTTCAGCCATTGATTAATTAATTTTTGAAGAACACACACACAGAAAGAAGAATAAGTTAGGTCGAGACGAAGAGTGCCCTAGCCCTAGAAAGAATTGTAATTTCCTCTGAAATCAATCGATGAAGGGTTGGGTGGGTGGGTGCTCTACTTATAACCAAATTATCACGTATTTCTCACACGTGCTTAGCTAACTTGCGATTCTATCCGTTAGATCAGTGGAAGGTGTCTCTGCTTAGTAGCATCCACGATTGAGGGGGTATTTTTGTGTAATTAAGTGGGCCAGTGGGGCATTTTTTTTTTTAAGGGAAATGGCCTCTAAAGTGGCCAACTTTACCGGGGGGCATTGTGTGTTATTTGAAGTCTGTCGGATCTCATGCTCCCTCTCAATACCGAAATAGGGATAAAATTACCAAATAGACAGTTCGCATCTTCGATGTTGTGTTTGTTTCGGTCTGAACAAACTGATATACTTATGATTTAAATTACTTACTCGAAGGAGGTGGTGATAATTCGAGTGTGTAATCGAAAGGGTAGGCTCTTGGTGTTAATCTGTCTTTTTTATTTTAATTCTAATAATACTTAATCCAAGTACAAGCATGGCACGACACACCACCGTTATTCATGTGCTTATAAAATGTATTGGGGATATTTTGGAGAATTTTTTTTGCACAACACCACACACTTTTAGAATATTCGGATACTATTCCATAAATTGTTTTTAGATTTCTGGAACAAAAAACTCAAAAGTTAGTTTGGATATACAGTTTCAGAATGGCTCGTATGAGCAAAAAAGTTAACTTTCTGTGAAGCAAAAACATTCTATTTCGGACTTTTACATTTCTACTTCTAGTATCCAAACATGCTATTGACTTTCAAATGTATCACGATACAATACAACCTAGTTTGTATGCACATTTCAATTTGTGTTGCGTTATTATGTGTTGCACCTTTTTATCTACCACCTCACCCCATCCCCAAGTTACCAGCGAACCAAAAACCTAGTATTGATTTGAAATGTACGAAAAACATTTTACTTCAGACTTTTACACTTCTGCTTTTGGTATCCAAACATGTTATTGACTTTCAAAGCTTTCATCTGACGGTGGATATTGTTTGCTTGGTTCCAAAGCTATCTTAACTTGAACCTAAAGCAACCTGGGGCTTTGAAGTCTATATAAGGGGAACACTTGGCAACTTGGATCTTTGAATCCCGACACTACTTTTTGGTGTGTCCTAGTTGTATCAACAGTCGTCCTCTCCAGAAACCCTTTTGGGGTTTAGAGACTATAAAGATTTCACAGGGATTCATGAAGCCGGGTCCAGTTATCTTTTATGTTGATAACTTGAGTATCATAATCTTGATTGTTTGTAGAGCTTTCTCCAACGATCAAGATAGATAATAATCAATAAAGTCTCTTCGTCTCATATTTTGCTGATTCCGCAAGTTTTATACTTGTGAGGAGAATAATAATCTAGGCTGCACTTCGGGTTGCATAAATCCGGATTTTGAGGATAGCCAGACTTTTGTCTAAGTTGCTATCAATTTCCATCACCTGGATCTATTGTTTGATCTGATCATCTGTTTAGATCGTAAACTAGGAAATCAAATATATGCTTAATCTGTGGGAGGGAGATTTGGTTAAAGTCTTCAATTGAGGTTGAAGCAACTCTTAGTTATGGGTGAGATCAGCTAAGGGAATCAATTGCGCAGAGTCTTGCAAGATTCAAGAGGCGTAAAGAGCGCGATTGTACCTTAATCGGTGGATATCGCTAAGGGAAATAATTGCGCAGAGTATCGAAAGACAAACTTGCAAAAGAATAGTCAATCCAATTCTCATTCAAGAAATATCGAACAGAATAATGGGAAGAAGGTTTCAGTTATTCCTAAACACACTCAGAAGTGGGTACCAAAGAAATTCAATGATGCATTGAGTGTGAAAAGAAATGATATCCCAGGAAATTCCATGACTATGGAAAAAGTAAAATCCATGATGTTGGAAGTTAAAAATTTCTTGGGAAAGATGGAATTAGATATGAATGGGTCTAAAAGTGATCTCTTTCATGATAATACAAAAGTGAAACGCAAAAATTGGTGGAAGAAGAAACAAAATAAGACAAAAGCTGTAGATGGTGAAAAATCCGTAGATGCGGAAAAGTTTGTTTCATCCACTTGTGGTGAGAAATACATTGTTCACCCCAACACAACTTGATTGTGTTGAAAGTACATTCTCACCAAGAAATGTCCTATTATGAATACGGTGAGGAAAGCATAAGAATTAGGGCGCGCATATCATGTTGACTATTATTATTGCATGCATTATTTTTATTACTCTTGTTTTATCTTATTTATCTCTATTATATGAAAAGGAGCTGCAAAGTACAAAAAATATCTAAGATGAGAAGTATTGCATGTATCCAAGTGCCCAAGTCGAAGAGAAGTGAAAAAGTATGACGAAAAGGAGCAAAAATACTTAAAATCAAGAGACATACCAAAGGCCATTCTTAACTCATTAAAATTAAGGATTTATCATCACTATCTTGAAGATAATTCAATTACAAAGAGAATACAAAAAGAATGAGGTCATTCTAAGTTCGGACGAAGAAGTCATGGGAAAAACAAGCTTATCGAATATCAACGTCTACATGAGGGTACACATACAGGTACGTATACCATGATTTCTTGGAATGGAGAGTTTTCATACTAAAAATTTCATGGACACTATTTTAAAAGGATGGTTTTTAAACTGGTTTGCATACCGTAAATACTAAAATTCACGAACTATCCTTCTTTCTTAGTTTAGGATCGGGTTCCTGCCAAATATTGTTCAAATGCATAAAAACTATTTCTATAATATGTTTGGCATTAGAAAAACATTCTCTAACACTTCTAAGAAAACTTTGATCATTAAATCTCTTTTGATCATGATTCATAGTTTAAGTCTAGAGTGTTATTGAACTTGGAATGTTCACGACCTCCTTGGTTTATATGTGAGCATATGATGCAAAATTAGTGACAGTTAATTCAAATGCCTTAGTCAAATTACAATCAATTTTATTTTAGTATGTTGACATTTTTTTTTTGTAAATCCTCTTTTATATTTACAATCTTGGAATCTATTATACCACACTACCAAACAAGTTTAGAATTGGTTCATCTGTATTCCAAAGGCATGGAACGAAGCCACTACGAAGAAGTTCCGGGAAGGGTCTTCTAACTTCGAATTTTCTTCCGAAAAAATGGAAGGGGAAGGGTCTTCTTCGATGGATCCTTCTTCCTGTTTAGTCCCCTTCGTTTTGGAAATTGTTTTGATTTCTACATTTGTTTCCCCCTCACTTTCCCCCCTTTAGGTAGTTTCTTCTTTTAGTTTCTTAGTATCAATGGGCGACGGTATTCTTCCTAAATAGTAGACACATGTGATAAATAAGAGAATACTAAAAATTTGAGCCATAGAATTTCTCAATTCGAACATAAGGTACTTATTCGATCTAATAGAATTATTTTTCCTTATCCAGAATAATACCAATCCAACTCATTTCATGAATAAAATGTGACCAATTAACCAACCAACAAAACTACTTGTTACAAATAACATCTTGTTGTTGCATCGAAACATATAAATGTTGACTAATCTGGCTAATGTTGAACTAGGTAAAATAAAATGGTTGAATAATTTAAAAATGAGATTATTCAAGAATACACATTGGATGTTGATATTACGCATTGATTTTCTGGTAGTAGATCCATAATCAAAAAAGTTTTTGTGGTTGTTCAAGAAGAAATGAAACTAGAGATACGGTAGAACTAGGACAATTATTGTATGAGGTATACCCAATTCTAAATGGAGAGGCACATAATAGATCTATATAAACATCATGAGTTGTCCCGTAAATAGAACCCGTTGTTGCTGATACCTCCTACTCGGTTCCTTCTTCCATAACCCGAGCTCGGAGAAGGAAGAGATAAGAGAAACACAACAAACATGATTCCAGGATCCCCACAATACCAACTAACATCTTATAGCTATCAAGTAAATTGTTCCACTTACAGTGTACAGTACATGATGAAATGCGGAGTATAAGGATTTAAATAAATGGAAATTAAACAAGCCAAATACTTAATCATCTACAAAAATACATATCTCCACAAGAGTAATTTGTTTGCCATCTTTCCATACCCTAATTAATTAATATCAACTATTAGCTCCTAATTATCCATAACAATTATCAAGTAAACATTCATTTCACCCAAAATTACTCACACTGATTGATAAGATTTAAGAAAATTTAGGGTTTGTAAGTTGTATCCCTACACCTAATTTCTTACAAACATGGAACAGAGATATAAAATCAAATAAACTTACATTCATACCTTTGACAACTCAAGTGATCGATCCAAGTGTAAGAGGACATATTCTAATAAATCGAATTTGTGATTCGCCTAAAAGAAAACAGAAAATATTCATATAAAAGAAAAAAATCGAATCAAATTGGGGAAAAAATAGAAGGTTATAGGGATTACTTCTGAAGTGAGAGGAATTTGTTCTGCGAGTAAATCTTTCCAAACAAATCAGATTTTTTAGTTAAAGTATAATCAGATGCAATTTTTTGATGAAGAAGCCACTGAGATGAATAAATAATCAGATTTGAGTTAGTGAGAATCACCTAGGAAATCGAGATAAAGATTTTGTTTATTAAGATGAAGAAATCTGAGATTGAAATGGAACTCTCCAAATCGAATACCACCACGATAGAAGAGATTGAAACTAAAATCAGGGTTTTATTTTATTTTCTTCTCTCTGGAGGAATTCAGAGAGATAAAAACGAATCTAATGAATGTAGAGAAAATAAAATCTAATTGGCAGGTTATTTTGTTATGCCCGTCAAAAATTAAGCGTGTGGACCTGACTAAATTTTGATAGCCTTGGCCCGTCAAAAATGAATTGAAAGGAGTCCCTAGTCAAGTTTCTAAAAGGAGCATGTCAAATTTAACCCATATTGGCGTAGTGTTGAGAAGAAAGCATATCCAAACAACTTCAGATGCACTATTAGTTAAGGTTATGTATTCAGCCTCTGTACTAGACCTAGCAACAATAAAAAAATTCTTCTTGGAAGACCATGAAATGGCATTTGAGCCTAGAAAGATGCAGTAGCCCCCGGTAGAACGCCTATCAATAGAACAACCAGCCCAATCAGCATCAGAAAAGTCTAAAAGAAAAGAATCACCTTTGGTGAAGTGAAGACCATAGGTGATGGTGCCTTTAATATATCTTAAGATCCTCTTGGATGCAATCAGATGTGGATTTCTTGGATGTTGCATATGTTGACAAACTATATTAACAACAAAAGAAATCTCCGGCCTTGTCCATGTTAAGTAGTGAAGAGCACCAACCAAAAACCTAAATTCAGTTGGATTGTCCAATAAATCACCATAAGTCTTGGTAAGTTTCTCAGAAGCATCAATGGGTGTCTGACAAGGTTTGGAACCCTCCATATGATACTTATGAATAAGATATACGGCATATTTGGTTTGAAACAAAAAAATAGAAGCAGTTTCTCTTGACTTCAAGCCCCAAGAAAAAATGGAGAGGACCCAGATCTTTGATAGGAAATTGCAGTTGTAGATGACTAATAACCTTTTGAAGAAATTCAGCAGAGATGCCAGTGAGCAAGATATCATCAACAGATACTAAAGCATCTGAGAGATGATTTCCCACCTTGTGAACAAAAAGACAAGGATATGATGGAGAGTTAACAAACTGTAAGGAGATAAAAGCAACTTTTCATACCAGGCTTTGGGTACCTGCTTAATGTTGTAAATTACTTTGTGTAGTAGACAGACATTATTAGGCTTGGACTCATTAATAAATCCAGGAGGCTGATACATATAAACAACTTCTTTCAAATCTCTATGAAGAAAGGAATTGCTAACATCAAGTTGATGGAATGGATAATCAAACTGCACATCCATATAAAGAATGACTCTGATGGTTGTAGGTTTAGGAACTGGGATGAAGGTTTCATCAAAGTCAATCCCTTGTTGCTGATGATACGCTTTTTCCACCATCTTAGATTTGTGTCTATCTATAATGCCATTTAGTTTATACTTAATTCTTAAGACCCATTTGCATACAATAACATTATCAATACCAGTAGGATCAACTAGAGACCAAGTACTTGCATCATTAAGAGCTTTGTGTTCTGCAGCTGAAGCAATTCTCCAAACTTCTTCTTTGTGAGCTGTGCTAATACATGTTGGTATTTTGTTGACCTTTATAAGAAGTGGAACATCCAAAGGATGATAAGTGACATAATAAGACTTTGGAGTTCTGATCCCATGCTTACCGCTAGTAATCATTGAATGATCATTCACAGTGATAGAGGGAGGAGTAAGAGAAGTAGATGAATGAGGGGGAGATGGGATAGAAACAATTGACTCAAGTGGAATAGAAGAAACTGACTCAGTTGAATGTGGAAATAATTCACTAGATGGCTGAGAGGAAGAAAATAAGGAAATAAAGTTTCATCAAAACAGACATGTCTGGAAACATATACAGTACCAGTGAGAGGATCCAAATATCTATATCCCTTATGTTGAATACTATAACCTAGAAAGATACATTGTTTACTTCTAGGCTCAAGTTTGTTAGATGTGTAGGGATTAAGCCATGGATAATATGCACAACCAAAAACTTTCAAAAAACCATAATCAGGCAACTTGTTAAAAGTTGATGAAAAGGAGTGGAGTAATTGATAGACTTAGTGGGAAGTTTTTTTTTTTTTTTTTTGGTACAGGGAAAGAAAAAACAAAAAACTAGTTGTTGTTTACAAATAAATCAACAACGTTAGAAGGAAAGTTCGAAATAGTCCACATGTGTTGGACTTTGTTGGAAAAGGCATAAGCTGTCAGGGAGTGTGCAGCGTTATTAGCCTTCTTTGGGACAAAGCTATATGCGCCACCATTGTTGAGAGTTTCCATCTTTGCAGTAATATCATCCTTGAGTCTCCAAATTCTATATGGGGTTTTCCTCAGTTCACCTTTTAATATTTTCACTACTTGTTGACTGTCGCCCTCAATGATTATATTACTAATGTTCAGCCAAAAATCTAGATCTTTAGCTAGCTTCAAACCGTCTGCTTCAGCATATATCACAGAGTCTGATCTTCCTAATTTTGTTCCAGCTCCACAGCAGACTCCATTATGATCTCTTTCCACAGCTGTGCATGCATATTCTCCATCCTTTCAGGCAGCATCAACGTTGATCTTGATGATTGGGTTGATAGGAGGCTTCCAAGAGTTATTGGTAACATTTGCAGCATCAATTTGTTCCCTTTCAGTTGTATCATGTTCTTCATCTTCAGAGTAATTGTAGTACAAATTGAACCAATATAAGGCAATTTCCAAAGCAGCATGAACAGTTATAGTTTTGTGTTCAAAAACCTTCATGTTGCGAGCTTTCCAAATCGCCCAACAGATAGCCAACCCTAGCGCCAAAGAATATTCATTATCGTTCATTCTCAGAAGTGACTCTATTAGTTTAGAAAGAAGTATATGTTGATTGCCTTGCAAGCGGAAGCCAAGGGGGGAAGCAAACCAAACATCTTGTGCGAAACTGCATTGGATTAAAATATGGTCAACAAACTCTTCTTCATTACTGCAGATATTGCAGTTAGTTGAGATTCCTTCAATAAATCGACTAACTCTTTTTTAGACTGCCAGGCCATTGTTCAGAGCCCTCCAAACGAAAGTTTTTATTTTTGGTGCTACTTTCTTTGCACCCCAGAATTTTTTCCAAGGAAAAAGATTTTCCCCTGCCGCAGAAGACTCTCCCAAATTCTCTTGTAACATCTTCTGAAAGGATTGAGGTGTAAAAACACCATGGGTTGTATATTTCCATATCAGCTTGTCTTTAACTGCAACATATGGAGAGATTAGACTGATCTGGTTGCAGGTGTGTTGGTCTGTGATTTGTTGGAGGGAATTCATGTTCCATGATCATGTAGTGTTGTCGAGTAACTCACTGACCTTTGAAAAATCCGCGACACCTTCAGTTAACTTCTCAGGAGTGAAATTTGGTATGGTAGGGATCCATGGATCTGAATGGATGTTGATCGATTGTCCGTTTCCCACTAACCAAAGACAATCTTTTTTCAGCTCTTCTCTGCTATCAAGCATTGTGGCCCATGTGGATGAGCAGTTGCTTGTTTTCTTGACATCCCATAAAGACTTTCCTTTTAAGTATTTTGCACCAATAATATGATCCCAGAGAGTATCTTGTTCCTGAAGGAATCTACATGCCAGCTTGGCGATGATAGCAAAGTTTAAATCAAATAGAGATCGTATACCTAGACCTTCTTTGTCTTTGGGAAGATTGAACCATTCCCACTTTAAGAAATGCATCTTTCTTCTGTCTCTTTCATGACCCCACCAGAAATCTCTAATGATTTGTGTTAATTGATTCAGAACCGTTTTTGGGATCATTGTAGTAGTCATATAGAAAACTGGGATAAGGGCAAGAACTGATTGGATGAGAACGGTTCTTCCGGCATGAGACAAGTTATTTTTCCTTCTACCTGTGTGAGCTGAATCAATTTTTTCTATGAGAAACTTGTAATTAGACACCATGTATCCTTGTTGGAGAATTTTCACTCTTAAATACTTCTCTTCTTTATGCATTCTTTTCACCCCCAGTTCCCTAATGATCTCTTATGCATATGTGTCTGGTACACTTTTACTAAAATGATTGGAAGATTTTGAGTGGTTTACAAGCTGTCCTGAAAGGTTGTAGTACTGTTGCAGAACCGAAGTAATCTAGTTGATGGTCTTGGTATCAGTGTTGCCAAATAACATCACATCATATGCAAATATTATATGTGATACACTTGGAGGCCACCTGTTGATTTTCTAGCCACTATATAGACCTTCAGTTTCCAATCTGTTGATGATTCCCGATAGAGAGTGAGCACAAATAATGAAGAGGTATGGAGATAACGGGCATCCTTGCCTGATACCTTGTTCTCCTACGAAGAAACATTCTGGATGGCCATTCATAAGTATGGAGAACGATGATGTTTTCACGCAACTCATTATCAAGGAATGAGCTCTATCTTTGATACCGATATTATTGAGGGCTTGACTCAGAAATTCCCAGTCAACCCTATCGTATTCCTTACTCATGTCGAGCTTGAGCGCAAAGGACCCTTGGGAGGTGCTCGAATGTTGCATGGAATAAAAGAGTTCTTTTGCTATCACAATATTATCCACAATCTGTCTTCCAGTGATGCCTAATAGATACTTGTTCTTTTGATAAGAAAGTTTGCAGTATGCAAAGCCTCAACCCAATAAGCATGAGGCAAGCATTATTGAGATAAAAAAGTTCTAGTGATGCCTAATAGATACTTGTTCTTGACCTCAGCAACACCATTTTGTTCTGGTGTATGAGAAAAAGTAAATTGATGAGTAATTCCTTTATGAGCACAATATTGTTCTAGAAAAGTGTTTAATAATTCACCTCCATTATCAGTTCTTATGGTGATCACTGAGTGAGAAAGAAGCTTTTCAATTTTAGTGACAAAAGAAGTGAAGGCAAGTTTAAAATCAGATTTGGAATGTAAAGGAAGAATACAACAATATTTTGTGTAGTCATCCATAATATTTGCATAATACAAACTACCAGAAATTTATTCAATAGAACAAGGACCCCAAAGATCCATATGTAACAACTCCAGAGGTTGTTTAGATTCATTACAAGAAAGTTGAAATGGCAATTTCCGACTTCTACATAGTTTGCAATTAACACAAGTAAACGGTTTATTTGAGACATTTGATAAATTGAGCAGTCTATATAGTTTTTATAAGGTTTGAAATGATGGATGACCAAATCTTATACGAAGAAAAACATTGTCAGTTATTGTATAAGTGGGAGCATGATGAGGTGATGTGAATTTGATTGGATAAAGACCATCCCTATGTGGACTTTGGAAGAGAGTCTTCCCATAGTTCAGAGCATTCATAGTAAAACCATGAGAGTCAAGTGTTATAGAGTAATTTTTATCAGTAGTAAATTTGTGAATGGATAAGAGATTGTGAGATGATCGAGGGACAACAAGAACATCACTAAGCTGAAATGAATAATCATTAACAATTTTACTAGAGTGTCATGTGTGCGAAATAGACATACCTACTCCATTTGATGTATGAATAAGTTCAGAACCATCATAAGGTGTAGATTCTTGAAGAAGATGTGGATGAGCAGTAATGTGATTATTAGCTCCACTATCAGCAATCCATTATTCATCATCAAAAATATCATCAATATCTAACATAACACTGAGATTGGGTGGAGGTGATCTGCCTTGATATGAAAAATTGAGTCTCTGAGCACAGTTAGGAGCCAAATGATTTGGAGAATCGGAAATTTGACAAGGTGGTGGTTTATCCTGTACTAAATAGCCTCCGTCAGTAGAATTTCTGTGGAATATGCCTGGATTTGGATAACGACCATTGGTGTAATCTCTACCTCTGTAAGAACCTCTATAGTGAGATGAAGATCCCCTGTAATTATTTCTATTATTGCTAGCTACAAAGGCCTTAGCATCAGATTCATTGTTTTGAGTAACAGCTCTATCACTAACTACAACTTCTTTACTAAGCAAGTTGTTGTGTAACTTAATACAAGATATATGGGGGGATTTTTGTGCCTCATTGAAGTGTCAAATGGAGTATAATCAGAGTTTAAGGCTTTCAAAGTGATAACAACCAATTCCTTGTCTGAAATAATTTCTCCAGCAACGGTTAATTAATCGGATAAAAGTTTAATCTCATTAATCAAAGAAGGAATTGATTTAGTACCTTGTGTGATAGAGAGAAGCTTGGTACAAAATTGAATGGAGTGAGTGGAGGAGGCTCTTGCAAATAGATCTTCAATACTTTTCCATAACTCATGAGATGTAGTATCTCTAGAGAAGTGTGTGATTACTGAATCGGAAATTGTTGATTTGATCCACATAATGATGGTTGAGTCCTCATCTAACCAATCTGTGTATAACGGATTGTCAATTCCATTAAGATGATTTCAATGATTTGTATACTGTGGAGGAAGGGGATGAGAGCCATCAAGAAATCGCATCAGCTTGAATTTGTGAATTACCGGAGTCAAGAGATGCTTCCATGTAATGTAACTATCTTCTTTAAGCTTTAGATGAACGAAGTTGTTGAGTTGATTGAGGGGAATGTTTGAGAAAGAATTAGAGGTCGGATTTTCCATTGATTAAAGAATCTTGAAACATCACAGATCTGGGATCGATAAGAAGAATAGGAAAATAAGATCGTGAGAAAGAGAACTCAAAATCAGAGAAGTAAAAAGAAGAAGATGAAAAAAAAAAATTGTATGATAAAAAGATCTGAAAATGAAAATTCTGAAACTGCTTGACTGAAATCTTGATCAGCGATTTCGGATTACTCAAAGAGGAGATGAATAGAAGAGGAAAATTAAACGTAGGATCGAAAAATTGAGTTAAAACTAATCCTACCATGTCTGATACCATGATAACACTCCATTAATGGCAGACATTGTTCTTCCTATTTCATTACAATTCCAGAACTTTCACTATAATCCATTACCAGAATAATGAGTTGTAAATCAAGTTTTAATACAGCTACAAAGACCGGCTAAACTGTCACTGTCTAAAGTACACACACACATAAAGTTGTGTGTTAACAGATCACTCACAACTCACGTAACAGCAAAGAGGGAAAGCGCCAGTGCTACGATGTGGTCGGGCCACATACTCTAAGTATGTGGCCCCTGTTCTTTTATTTATACGTAATAAAAAGTTAGTTTTAACTAAAATCATATCCTACTTTTTCTCCCCAAAAGCATCAAAACTAATTTTATCCTAAAAACTACCCCCTCTAAATCCCCTGAAAAGAAAAAAAACTGAAGATTTCTATGAAGTGGCAAAAAGAGAAGAGGGGCCACATACTTCTATGATGTGGCCCGACCACATCGTAGCTGCTCCTCAATTTGAAAGCTTATCCTTCACTGAGCGGCGAAGCTAGAAACTAGACTAAGGGGAAGCAAAATTCTATTAGGGGTAGCAAAAAATATAAAATTCGGCATGTAAAAACATTTGGACTTGGGAAATTAGGCTTGGAAGCCCAGTGTGGAGGGGTCGCAACTGCGCACCCTTGTTGCACACTGGATCCACCACTGCCTTCACTACAACTGGTGTTATCATACACCACTATATCTCTTGTGCGAATAATTAACATATCTCTGTTGAGGTTTTCTATTTTAGGCTGATGATTTAGTCTTTTCCAATTTTTTAATTTTTATACAAGTGCAATGCACATGTATAATTAACTAAGTGGTCACGGCAGTTATGACGGAGAAAGGATTTTACCTATTAACATTTTAAAATAGATATCTTTTTCGAGGGGAAACACAAAATCCCCCTATAATAATGATACACCTAACGGATGGACGGCTGTCAACAGGGATCCTTATGAAACTAAGTTGGACGAATCCAGTAGTTCCACGTATACCAACCTTTAGGCTTATAAACACCCAAACGGAAACAGTTGTTCAGTTCTCACCATAGTTTCTTTCCGCAGGAGAAAAGTGTTCTACATCTCCGGCTACCGACGACGTTTGTAAGTAATGGGTAAGGCGGCGCTTAACGCGTACGATGAGTACTGTAAGCTCGACCAGGAAATACAAGACAAAGAAGGAAGATTATTGACAATATTTGCAGTACTTTTTGGGATTCTAGTGGTTTTTGATATCACAGAGTCGATCCTTGCTCGCAAACAGAGATAGATTAGGTGGTGTTTGTGGTGGTGGTTATGATTCTGAAAGTGTGGCTCCTGATTTTAGGTTTTTCTTTTTTCTTTTTTTTTTTAATTTTATGGAATTAGGGTTTTTAACTTCATGGAATTAGGGTCTTTTGTGGTGGTGGATCTGAGAAATGTTAACTGGTATATTTTGATGTAAGTGTGATGAAGATAATATAATACTATCTATGGTTTTCTTATGTGTCCACCTTTGTTTATTTTTCGGAATTTATGTTTATTCCCATTTACAAACCCGATATTTGGGGGTTTTCCCCTTTGAAAACCCTAATTTATTGTTTTACTTTGATGTAAGATGCTAAGTATGCTTGATCTGTGGTATTATCAAGATGGTCTACTCTCTATTCTCAATTGCAAGTTTCCTGGTTTTCGTTTTGGTTCCTCTGCAGCGATTGGGTTTGTTGATGATAATTTCAAATTAGGGGTACTAATTACCCTTCTAACATGAATCTACCATAAAGGTTACTATTAGATTGCTCCTGTAATCTTCTATTGGTTCTTGATGATGATCCTTCTCCATTCTCCTTCTGCTGCAAAATCTAAACATTCTTACACCCCCATGTTTCCTGCGGATTATGCATCATATCTTTACCTTGCAGCCTCGGTTGTTGTCCATAATCACGATGTTCTGTTATGCCTGCAAGGCCTGTATTGTTTTCAAATATTCCACCAGATGTCCTGCACTCAGCACACCAGCTCTGGAGTAACTCTATTGTTGCTGGATAATTTCGAAAAAAAACCTTGAATTTAGCTGGAGACTTATCTGTAATAAGATATGGGTTATATTTCTATTTCATAAGGTTGAATTTATCATGAAATAGTCAGAGTTATCAGGCAGCGCAGTTTTTGGAGATGTTTTTATGATTCAACCATGGGATTCTTCCATGAATGCTTATAATCTGTATTTAACCGGAGAGGATTTTGAGTTTAAGGTTGAATTTATCATGAAATGGTCAGAGTTAAAACACCTACGTAACAAATATAAACATGTCTATCAAATTATGCATATTTCTTATAATTCTTATAATCAATTAAAATGATAATTTTAGAAATATCTTCTTATTTAGTGATATATATAGATCACTTAATAGTGGGACAAAATCCAAAAATAAATAGGTCACTTAATAGTGGGACGGAGGGAGTATTACATTAAAGTTGCACATTGTTTCCCATTGATGATACACAAAAGGAGGCAATATACAAGAAGCACAGAATTTAAAAAGACCGGGTGAACTAGACTATACACTCTGCATATATATACCATACAAAGAAGTTCCAGAAAACCTATCCACTTTGCACACAAAACGAAACGTTCGACTAACTTGAATATATACAATAAGCACAATCTTGAAAAGTTATTTACAACCAAAGCAACAAAAGGTTAAATAGATCTCAACATTGTGTCTCAGTCACACATCCAGCATTGTGTCTCAGTCAGACCAACTGAGATTAATCCACCATGAGCTTTTTCGTCATCATCATTGTCTAATATTGTGCAGAGGGACTAGCCCTGATCATGTAAAAACTTTGTCGCTGGGCAGCACCACCAACAACCACATTTTTCAAACGAGATATCGGGTTCAGCATTTTATAAAGCTTCTGCAGTAAGAACAATTTGTACATTGAATATTACTTAGTGAAAAATAAAACATCAAAAATGATAAAGGGGAGTCACCATCGGAAAAGGATGATCCGATACTAAGTATTTACTATTTCAGAAACAAAAGCATTTCCATCAACAAAGTGAGAATAGAAAAGAAAGAAGAAAAGAACAAAGTGCGTTTTCATTGTATTTGAATTTTGATGAAAAATCGGGAATCTTGAAAACCAACTGATAAGTGGAGCTTATAATCTGTGATGGTTAAATGAACTTGATTGTATATTTTTTCTGCAATGATTTTTTTTTTTAGCGTGCAACTACTTTACGTGAACATAGACCAGACCTATCCGTGTTATACTGGGGATTCTCTATTGGCCTCCTGCAACTACTTTACGTGAACATTAAGACTAAACCACAGGTCATGTAATTCAATAGTTAAGACTAAACCAATGTAGCAACAATTATCGGCCGGGGGTTTCAAAAGGATAATGGGAAAAGCAGTAAGGGGTTTCTTTAAAGACAATCCTCAAGGAGAAGTCATGATTTATAGGTCACCATGTAAAAAGAAACATCACAAAGTATTTACGAGTCATTTGACCTGTAAATGGAACAAAATTCCATAAAAGGTGCAAGTTACCTTTCGACTTTGCTCAATGGGCATATAATCTCTTCCAAACACTTCCAACAAACTCATTGTTTAAAAGCAGCGAACAGTTTAAGAAATAAACTCAGCGATGGAGATTCCAACAAAGTCCAAGGAAAGCGAACAGTTTAAGAAATATTTTAAGAAAAAAAGATGCATGATCTGATGGTACATTGTCAATAAAACCACAGAATAATCAATAACCTACCAAAATCATTATCATTAATGCTACGAAGTGCTACGACAAAGACGAGAATGGTATTGACAAAGCATAATGAAAAATAGCCAACGGTGAATAGAATACCTCATCACTGATGCTGAAGTGCCACTTAAGCTGGCGACCTTGCCAACTTTCTCGATGCCACCTCTGCCCGATGACTACAAACCCCATCAGAGCTGCAGCCACGACAACAGACCAAAGAGCTTTTGCATCCTTAGCTTGAGTGTACCAAGAAGTTGCGCGTTTCTTCCACCACGCTTCACAAGGAAGGTCATAGTTATCTCCCTCTGAAGGATTGTCAGGTTCGGAGATTTTAGAAGAAGAATCCAACTTGGCCGCATCACTAGGTTCAGGCATAACTGTGCAATTTGTACTGTCACTAATTGTGGATGCACTTAGCCTTGCCTCAACATCATGAAATGAACAGAGATTAGCATTCATATCTATAATTTCCTCTTTGTTGACTAATTTCATCCCTTGGAAACTATTGCTTTCTTCACAAAGAAGTAGGTTTTCACCCTTTTCATCAAAGAACTGAGAATGGTGCAACTGTTCTAGTACTTCCAACCCTTTGATATTCCAACTATCTTTGTCAAATTTCTCAGATTTCTCACCTTCCTCCATATCCAGTAGAGACACTTCATTGTGATGCAAAGAATCCTGAGTGACACTGTTACTGCAATCAGGCTGTACTGGAAGATTCTCGTGCTCACTCGGTGGGAAGACAAAATGTTTAGACATGAACATTGCAGTAGAGGTTTCAACTTCATCTCCACCAACATCACTGCCCATATCATCATTTTTGGAATCCAACCCTTTTGGACCAGGGGCAGCAGCATATGTCGAAGCCGTAAGAGAGACAACTTCCCATTCATTTCCACGAGAGGGAGCTTCCTCTCCTTGATATTCACTATCCTCCATTTTTAGGTTGATTTAAGTGTTCTCTAGACATCAGAAGTAAAACAACTTTATCAGATCATAAACTACAAAGAGCATCGAAAGTGTAAAAACATTCATAACTTTACATGCTTTCAAAAGAAAATAGATATACTGAGAATATTATCAAGTCATTTATCTTTCTTTATCCCTTTTGTAAAAACTCAACTTCTTAATGCTGCACCCAAGAGCAGACAAATGTTTACAGATCTATCTGAAGTGGACTTGTAACCAAATACGAGTAAACATTGAGACAACATATTGGTTATCTAGTGTCTCAAAATTACATATTTTTGGGCTATCGCATGTAACAGTAACTTCATCTACATACCAATGTATCCCCACTAAACATTTTAACAATACATAGAGGCAAGATTTGAGACACCAGTATCTAAAAATGAACTGATGAGACCTAGAAACATTTTGCAAGGGATAATTATCAAGTTTAGAGGAGATAACATTCTCTGTTACGTTGAATTTCTGCCATCTTAATATCGTTTCCAATAAAGGGTATGACAAGAGCTGCATTTCAGCAGACTAATTTCTGCTCATAACATGATTGAGATAGCATTTCTACAACAAAATCCATTAACTCATACAATAAGTTATCAGTACCACAAAATTTTAACATTAGAAGTCAATAAATGTGTTGAAGCATAAACCATGACCTTATTCCTAGTATACAGAACGAAGTGAATTCACATATCTCAGACTCAACCCTCCAAACATCAGAATCCACACAAATGAACAAGACGAAAGATTGAAAAAATAACTCCTGATAATGCTTAGATGAAAACTAATTTCAATCAATAATTCAAACTTAAAACAGCAAATTAAACACACAGAACCAGTGAAATAGTGAAAACTTGATAAAGGTCCAAACTTTAGTATCTTCCAACATCAACTAATAATAACCCTAATCATGGATTTATAGCCAAAACCAAGGGAAATATGGTAAGTAATAATCTTAAAAAACCCTAAACTCTTTCACAGAGAAACAAATGAAGTTACTAAACATAAATTGAAGTTGACGTAGATGATAATATTGATTCTTTCAAAGAAAAACTTACCAGAAAATGAATGTTTTTGAGATGATAATTGAAGGTCGCGGTAGAAGAGATCTAATTTTATTTTATTTGAACTAAGAAAAGAATGAACCAAAGCTAAGTATAAAAACCGCAAAAGCGAAAGACTCAATGGGATACTTTGCTGGTTTTTAGTACAGCTTAGTTTTGATGTGGCTCGATGGGATTAGGTTCATCTGAATGTGTGATAAACGGTATGGATGGATCTCCTATCTCGAACCCGTTTGGCAACAAGAAGTAGAAGCAAAAAGGAAATGTTTTTTTTGACAGGATTAACGTTTACTCCCATATTTTCTGGGCTTCGGACGCTCTAGTCCACGCCTTCTAAGCCCAGTACTCGTTAATCCAAATTTCCTCCCGCACATATAATTTATTCCAAAACTGGACGAGTTAGTCCAAATTTTTCCCGATCCAAAAAATCAGCCTTTTTCTTATAATCCTAAATACCCTGTTCACTTTTACGCATACAGATTAAAAGAGAGAGAGAGAGAGAGAATTTAGAAGTTTTACATCTGAGATCTTTGGCGAGTGATGTAGGCGATTTGGGTTTTTGTTCTTCATGATTTCTCGTTTTAGAGAGAAAGATTCCGATTTTCTTATGCTACTGCTACTAATTCACTAATATTCATTACTTAATTTGAGTTTTTCAAACATCATCAACTATTGGATAGACAAATCCGGTAAGTTCTCTTATTATTTTGACTTCTTTGGATTTCTTTTGCGAAATTCTGCGGATATTTGTTCACTTTAAGCTAATTAATCAAGAGATATGAATAGTTCTATCTAAGAAAATTTGGATTGAGACTTTTCTGGTTCGTTTATTGTAATTATTAATTGATGATGATGACTTTGCATGTGAAAATCAATAGGAGAAAACTTGATAAACTTAATTGAGTGAAAATCTGGTGAAATTTAGTTGAATCTTCTATTTTCGTTGCTCAATTTCTGTAAACATTATCGATTTGATTTTCGTTAATTTACTTTACTGTATGGATTCTGAATTTACAACATATGGACTTCAAAGATTTTATCCAGTAGACCAGTGTAATAATATAACCAGTGCACAACAAGGTACACGACAACATTAGAAATTCGTTGTACTCATGTACACTTTTCATTTCCTTCGTTACGGGAAGAAAGCTAAATTAATAGTTTATAATATGCTCCTTTTAGATGTATTTGCCAATTTGAATTATATATTTATGATTCTTAAGCATCAATTCTTATTGACATGAACCCACGAAACCACATTTATATTTGGTTTTCAAGCAAGGGACTGAATTCGTATACGGGGGGAAGTCTTTCTTCTCAGTGCTGGCTTGACACTAGTTTCACTAGATGGTGTCCTTGCGAACCTAGACATGGAAATGGATCCACAGACTCAAAGTTATCAGACAGTGACCAAATGAACATGGTCTCATCATTATACTATTTTAATTTTGTTAATCTGGCTAATTGGAAATAAAGAGATCTTTTATGCGTGAATATAGGAAAAAAAGGTCCTCACTAACATGATCAATATATTATTCTAATTTTGTTAATATTCGGGATTAGTTACTATAAGATTTTGAAAGCAGGACACTCTCCTCTTAAAACAAGAACTAAGAATTTGAAATACATGACATAACTAATCACCTTTATTTGTGTTCTATTTGCAGCTCGTACTTGCCATAACATTTTTCCCCTTCAACATTATATATAGTTCTGGTCGTTTTTTCTTTATTAGTGCAACCATGTGCTACTTGAACAGCTATAAAACAGCTGCTTGACCGCTATTGATGAGATGGCAATGATGTGGCGGAAAGAAGGATCAGTTACCATTAACACGTCACAAATTTTTTTTTTAAAAGTAAAGTTTATAGAAACGTACTTCGCTTTTCCTTTTTTTTTTTTTTGTTCTTCTTCGCTGGAAAATCGGGACTTTCTCGATCCTAAAATAATTTTCGAGAGCCAGCATATTATTAGGTATCAAGAACAAACGCAGTTTATAAACTAAAAAACATTATTCAATTTGTTCCGCCTGGATTCAAATCGGCTATCCCATTTTTTTTGCTTCTGTAATACTTCCCTTAATCGATCAAACGTAATACTTCTCTTAATTGATAAGAGAAGTAGTCATCTCACTCATCTTGATTTTGATTAGTGCATTTATTTTTATTAGAGGCTTAACCAAAGTAGTCTCTTCGTACTGATTATGATTTTTTATAGATAATATATCTTGATGAAGATGAATAAGTAACTGCGATTAGCCATTAATGGCGGAAAAACATAAACAGTTATGGGAGCGGAAGATTCCAGCAGCAGAGATAAACGAATCGAAAGAAAACTTACTTGTTCATAATGCTAAACTTGATTTATCTCACCATTGTTGTTCAATAAGCTAGGTTATCTAGATCGGTAATTGCAGACAAAAAGAGAAAAAACTACCAGTCTATTCGTTTATTTATTTACTTATTTTTATTGATTTTAATTTTAGGGTGACATGGCAATGTGATAAAGAATCTCTTTCCGCCACATAAGCCGCCACGTCAAAAACGCTGTTACCCAGCTGTTACTCTGCTGGCTATATAGCAATTTCGTTATTAGTGCTGTATTTGTGCTCCTTTATCCAATGTACTAATCCATTAAAACAAAAACTGCAGATTTAATCGATATCTGAGATTATTTTATAGTTTTTAAGTTTTTGCGTTCTCAGGTTACGAAATGACTTTTTCTTGGCCGACCAACTTACTAGCCAGGTATTTATAACTCAAATATTTTCTGCTCGATAACATTTTTTTCCAATGTCGTATTCCCTCCACAAACTAACTAGTGTATATCAATCACATATCAGGTCCAGGCCTTTAGGAGTCTTGATTTATATATTTTGCTACCATGCCTTGGGAAGAGTTTACCCCGAGACGGAAAAATTATCGCCAGAGTGCCATATACAGTTATTTTTATTTTATTGTAGCAGTTATCCCATACTGGTCTCGGTTGCTCCAGGTATTACAAAAATCTCATCTTATTTTGTATCTTTATTCGGCATATATTCAATTGTATTATTTAATAGAAATGTAGGAATATAACACATTTAAAATGGCATTTGGCTGTTACTAAAATGATTTCGTTTGCCTTCTACTGCTGCGTTAACATCATATCTTTATTTCTATTAAAAATGAGATGTAACAGAATGTATATATATGTTGATGCTTAATGTGTACATAATTGTACACATGTTGATCTTTGATGTGTACATATTTTTACACATGTTGATCGTTAATATGCACATAATTGCACACCTATTGATCGTTTATGTGCACATATTTTTATACCGCACGTAATTCTTCCAATGCGGTAATTGTTTGCGTTATTGTCGTGAGTTTGAGACTGTGTTGCTAGTCTTAAATTAATGTACACTTGTTGAACATAGGTGTACACCCGTTGATTGTTATTGTATATATAGTTATACACATGCTGATTATTAATGATACATAACTGTATTGTACCCTGGTGCACCTTTGACAACAATTTTTTTTGCATATAATTTAGGGACTTACAAGCTCAAAATGGTAGAGCGTCCAAGCCTATCACAAGGTTTGCGGAGGTTGATGGTTCAAATCCATCTGAGTTTCTTTGTTATGTTTATATAATATGGGTAGGTGTGTACATACTAGTATACCTATGTAAATCTCATGAAATATATTTGTTTGTAGGCGAATATGGTTGATTTGTTCCATGTTTTTTATGGGTGCATATTTTTGCACTTGTGTATTTTCCATGGAAAATAAGTCGGCATACGAGTATGAATGGTCGATTTTATGCATGTTTTGTAGGGGTGTACATATTGGTGCATATGTGTAATTCCCATGAAAAAAATAGGTTTGTATGTGTTTATGAATGATCGATTTTATGCATATTTGGAGGAAACTAGTAACACCAAATTTCATGCATCATGCCCTATGTTCCTTTACCATGTTACAGTTGATCTCCGAGAACAATCCGCCTTCATTAATATATCAGTGCAACATCTCATAATAGCGTTTGAACATAATTTGCTGGTTGGCGACTTAAAATTATCAGAGATTGGTCCGAAATTAGTATCATCAAGTATTTCCTGCTCGAACTAATACTGGCTAGTGTATTCAGTTCCTTATTTATCAAGCTTGGTAAAGGGGCGTCATGAAATGGTAGAGGGGCGTCAAGTGTGATACCAATGTCCCTTTTCTTGGTTAGGGGGAATGACTAGATTACCCCTTTCACCTTAAATTAACCAAAATCAAATCAATTTTTTTTAATTAACCAAAATCAAATCAGTTTTTTTTTTCATCTTCTCTTCTCCTCCATCAACCCTAACCTCCATTAAAACCGAAAATGTCATCGTCTTCGATTAATCGGCGATTTGGAAAATGTTTGGAAAAACCCAGGTAGGGTTTAATTTATTGTGTTGGATTTAAGTTAATTTTGTATCAAAAATTAGGGTTTTGAATGAAAATTAAAATTGAAATTTCTGGGTTTTTGTTAGTTACGGTTGGTAATAACTCAAATACGAACCGTAACTGTAGATTGGGTTGATGTTACGGTTGGTTTAAACTCAAATACCAACCGTAAGTTCTTAGTTTTGAGAATATGTTCAGTTACGGTTTTTATTTGCATCATATTTATCAACCGTAATTGAGTTACGGTTTGAAACTCAATTACACTAACCAACCGTAAATCATCCTGAATGTTAACAACTTATCAAATAGTTATTTACGGTGCAAAAGTTAAGATGACTTACCAACCGTAGGTTAGTTACGGTTGGTTTCTATTCATTAGTTACCAACCGTAATTTAGTTACGGTTGGTAACTAAATTAAATTACCAACCGTAACTGGTTTTACGATTGGATCTTCCCCAAATTTAACCAGTTACGGTTGGTATTCGATAACTTACGAACCGTAACTAAGAGTTACGGTTGGTCACGAGCAAAATTGCAACCGTAAGTTCTTCTGAAAATTCAAAATTTTGATTTTGTTATGTAATTGATAATTTTGAGCGATAAAAAGCTAATTGGAACTAATTTAGAAGTATATCGGGTCACTGGAATCACTCAGTTTGGTTGAGTGAATCAAAATCTAGGGTTTCACAAATATCACATAAGTTTTCTTTTTCTTCTCCTCTATTTTTTTCTTTCTTTTTATAACTCTAAAAATCTGATTTTAGAGTTATAATAAGTGAAAATTAATTATCAACACTAATCTTGATTATCAACACTAATTTTGATTACCATTACTAAACTTGATTATTAACAATAAGGGCTAATTAGTCATTTCCATATACTCATTGATAAGGGGCACTTGAATTTACTTCTAATGACCTTTTTTGTCTTATTAGTTTGACGCCCCTCTACCATTTCATGACGCCCCTTTACCAAGCTACTTAATTAACAGCCTTTGGTTCTCTATTTTCTATTAACACGTGGTTTCCTTTTTAATGTTAAAAAGTCCATATGATTCTTTTTCTTCTTCTTCGTTTTCGGAGTTTGTGCAAGTGTTATCTCGTTTCCACCTGAAAATGCGAGTCTGGGAGCGTGGTGCAAGTAAATGATACACTTAAAACTTTTTTTTTATGCTGGATTTATTTGAGAAATTAAGTACACTGTCAATTTTGAATCTAGGATGCAACTTGCAACTATATTCTTAATTGCATTTCACATAAGATGTCCAGAGTCCTTGCATATTGTTGCAGTATCCATTGTGTTGGACCCTATGGGAATTTCTATTTGGTTGGACCCTATGAGATTATTTATTTGGTCTTCTAAGCTTGCAGATAAGATCACTTGGGTAAACACGTTTTTTGTTGCTTTTTTTTAATGTGTATCTAAAATGAGTATTAATATAAGAGCAACACTAGCATGTGGAAAGAACAGTGTACAAGTTGGTACACCATGGGAAAAAAATGAAGGGATAAGTTTATGTTTGCGTACAGATGAGGCGTAAGCTTATGAAGGCTAGGTTACAATAACACTTCCTTTTAAAAAAAAAATTGGTTCATAGGTTTCATTTGGTGTTAAAAATTTAATATTATTGGTAGTTTGATTTTGCTAGAATGACCGGCTATGGAGGTGGATGGACAAGTGCTCATGTAACTTTCTGGTACTATGGGTAAGATATAAAACTTTATAAATGTAAGGTTTCATGTGGTCAATGTTTCAATTTCTATATAAAGTTTCGGGAAACTTCGTTTTGATGTTTTAACTATGTTAATGTCTTGTTCTTGGTTATCTCCATTTTTGGTTACTGAATTGTTAATGTGTACATAGTTGTACACATGATTCTTAATGTGTACATAATTGTACACTTGTTGACTTTTAGTGTGCACATAGTTGTACACCTATTAATCGTTAATGTGCACATAATTGTACACATGAGTATACATGTAAAAGTAGGTCTGTGTTAGGTTATGAATGATCGTTTGTATGCATGTTTTGCAAGGGTGTACATATTGGTGCACCAGTGGAATTCCCATGAAAAAGTAGGTTTGTGGGTGGTTATGAATGATTGGTTTTATGCATGTTTTGTAAGGGTGTACAAATTGGTGCATCTTTGTATTTTCCATAAAAAATTAGGTTTGTCTGTGGTTATGAATGATTGGTTTTATGCATGTTTTGCAGTAGTGTACATATTAGCGCACCTGTATACTTTCCATGAAAAATTAGGTTTGTGGGTGGTTATGAATGATTGGTTTTATGCATTTTTTGCAAGGGTGTACATATTGGTGCACCTGTGTAATTAAATCCCACGAAAAAATAGGTTTCCCATGTTTTACAGCAGCGTACGTATTGGTGCACCTTGTAATTCCCATGAAAAAATAGGTTTGCGTGTGGTTCTGAATGATCATCTTTATGCATGTTTTGAAGCGGTATACATATTAGTGCACCTGTGTGATTCCCATGAAAAAGTAGATTCGTGTGTGATTATGAATGATATTTTTTCTGCATGTTTTGCAAGGGTGTACATATTGGTGCACTGGTGGAATTCCCATGAAAAAATAGGTTTGTGTGTGGTTATGAAGGATACATTTTATGCATGTTTTTCAGCGTTGTACACATTGGTGTACCAGTGTTTTCCATGAAAAGGTAGGTTTGTGTGTGGTTATGAAGGATCAATTTTAAGTATGTTTTTGTAGGGGTGAACATATTGGTGCACTAATGTAATTCTCATGAAAAAATAGGTTTGTGTGAGGTTATGAATGATCGATTTCATACATATTTTATGTAGGTGTCCACAAAGTAGTGCATGTAAAAAAAAATTGACTCCATAGGCTTATGTAAATTTTATGCATGTTTATTTTTCTGCACACATTAGATCGGATAAAGAAAATTAAACTTATTGAAAATGAAAATTATAGTCATATGAGTACTTGATAGGTGTAGAATACACCTAATTTACTATCTAAGAGTTTATGCTTTCTTTGCTATTTTTCTAGTAAATTATGTATTTTATGTGTGTTTTTGAGCTATTAGGTACTCTGGAGTCGCATGGACGAAAAGAAGGAGAAATCACCCAAATTGGACAAAAAGGGCAAAATTGTCATTTCATAGGGCGAGCACTATCTGGAGCCCAGCTATGGTTAAGGGGCTCTCATTCAGGGTACCCCTTATCACTCAGCAGTGGATGTTACTATCACTGGATAACCCTTATCCAAAGGAAGGTTGGCTGTAGCACCCAGTCAGTGGGTGGTTTTAATGGTGGGTGTCTGAATCCATCGAACCCAAATACCCACACTCGTGGGGCGAACCCGGATCCAGACCCAACCCTAATTGACCTAAACCTAAAATCGAGACCCTCTCAATCATTTCTCACCTGAAAGCGAGAAAGAATGCAGCATTTCTTTGCTAAACCAGATCAAGAACAGGTCGAGACTTGATGGTGATTTCTTAAGTTCTGAGACGGTTGAGCTCATGGTGGTGTTCGTAGAGATGCTACTGTTGATTCGAGACAAATCGAGCAGAAATTGAAGATGGTTCCAAGGTCGATCGAGAGAAGATGCTGAAACTGATGCTTCAGAGTTACTGAGAATGAATCTGTGATATTTGGAAGATGGGTTTGTGGTAGTTGCCGAAAAGGAAGATCGAATTGCAATTTTGAGATGGGTTTTTGTTTAGAGACAAATAAGCTGTTTAAACTGATTTAGGGTTTTGTGATTCTGAGATCTCAGAGATAATGGAACTGAATTATGAGGGAAATGGGAAGATTTTGAGCAGCAGAAGATTGGGTTCTATCAATTGAAGAGAATAATGTTGAATCGGGTTCTGTAGTTGTGACTCAGGGAAGAAGAAGATGCAGAATTGAGCTCGATATGGATGAATGGGTGAAACAGTAGTTGTGCAGATGCAATGTGAATAATGTGCTTGAAACAATAGATGTATGCTAGGTTTCTTAACAGGTGAAGACAAAATTGAGGCCTGAAATTATGGACGGAAATTCCCTGTAATCAGCCGTAACTCGGCCGATTCTCCACTCCGGCGAGTCAACTCGGTGCCGGCGACAACCATTCCGGACCGATCCAGAACGAGTCCGATGACCGGTCCATATCAGCGAATCAGCTAACTCAGACCACTCAGAAGCTGACTAAGAAGCTAACTCCCCCTCTTTGACCTAGTCAACTAACGGATTGACTGACGGTTTGACTGTTTGACCGTTAGTCCTAATGGAGGACGGACGGAATATTCTTTGACCGGGACAGAATTTTCAGGTGGCCGGCGGCGACAAATTCCGGATAACTTCCGGCCAAAAACACAGTTTTCCGGTGACTAAAAATGCAGAATTTTGGGTGGACTTATCTCATGTTTGTGAAGACTTAGAATTGGGAATTGGATGAAAACTTGGAAGTTTTGGAGAATTGGACTAGAAATTGGAATGTGGCTCAAATTGGGAAAGTGGTGTTCTTTTGGAAGGAGGATTCTTGTCCTACAAAGATATGGAGAGTATTGAAGCCTATAAATAAAGGAGTTCTCTACAACTTTTTACACACATCTACTTTGGAGAAGGAGTTAAAGTGCACAAGGATTGGAGGAAGGAGCAACCATCATCTTTGCAATAAGTTTTTCTTTCTTCCTTAATTATTATTATTATTGTGTGAACTCCAAATTATGAGTAGCTAAATTTCTTATTGATTGAGGATGAATTCCTAGTTCTTAATATATGGTTTGAGTTTTGTTTCAATTCTACTTTGAAGTTTTTCATATGACTATCGCTTGTTTTTACTAATATTAATGTTCATGATTGATTGATAGGTTATTTGGAGTGCACGCTAAATTGATTTGTTAATTCAATCTAAAGCTAGTGAAAGTTAGGGAATACGTAATAGTTTCTTGACTCTTTACACAAGTAGAAAACACAAGACCTTGCGGAGGGATTCCGTGGAGCAATTGTGTATGAAAACAACGCTAGAAAGTAAACCAAGCGAACCGAGTCTAACTACTAGTACTAAACCTAAGTTCATAAATCTTAATGCATTCGGGGAATTACATCTTGTAAGCGAACCTCAAGGTGGTTCTTTTGAATAGAATCCGATAACTAAGCGGACTTGTTACTCGGTGAAATAAGGAATTTTGGGGTTAGCTAAGCGAACCTGCTATCCTACGGTTGGTGATAATCTATGACTAATAACAAGTGGAAAAGAACATAACTTTAATCATTGTTTTGAAGCGAAGAAGGATTCCTTGATCTATTCTCTCTCATTGATTTCAACTACACTTTTTATTACTTTGTTTATTTCTTTTACTTTATAAGTTTTACGACCAATACCCCCCTTTTGTGACAATTTTACAACTAATAATATCTTGCTCCTCGTGGGATCGATCTTGACTACCCTATATTACTTATTAATTAGGTAGTGAAACATTAATTAATTTGTTGTGGTTACGACACCCATACAAATTTTGGCGCCGTTGCCGGGGAGCAACGGGCGATTTTAGTTGTTTTTATTTTTCTTTTTGCTTTATTCTTGCTTTGTTAGATTCTATACCGTATCTAACTTAGTTTTGTGAACTATTTATCTTTGGTGAATGCTTAAAAAGGGAAGACCGAGTCCAATACGTCTTCGATCCGGCACTCAACTAAAGGACCTTATTCGAGCGGTTAACACTCCGCTTCCTCGTTCTACATCAAGTGAATTCGCAGATTCGGACATTGAAGAAGAAGCAATGGGTGATCGTACACTCAAGGACCTAGCTTATCACAAGCTCGATACACAACAATGGTGTATCCAAACTAACTCAACTTTCGAGATCAAGCCGGGGTTGATTAGAGAATTACCAAAGTTCCATGGCATGGTGAATGAAGACCCAAACAAACATCTTATGGACTTCAACACCATAGTCACGGCCATGCTTCCACCGAATACTAATGCGGATGGAGCCATGTTGAAAGCTTTTCCGTTCTCTTTGGCGGGAAATGCTAAGGAATGGTTATACTATTTTCCTTCCGGTAGTATCACAACATGGAATGGGATGAAGAAACTTTTCCTCGAGAGATATTTTCCCGCATCAAAGGCTACTCAAATTCGCAAAGAAATTTGTGGGATCAAGCAACATGTGGGAGAGTCATTATATGAATGTTGGGACCGATACAAGAGATTGGTGGCAAGTTGTCCACACCATCAATTTAGTGACGCCATGATAATCCAATACTTCTATGAAGGTCTCCAAACAAGTGATAGATATCTTCTTGACGCCGCCGGTGGTGGTGCACTAGTAAACAAGACGGTGGCCGAAGATACCGAGTTGATTGAAAGTATGGCGGCAAACTCGCAACAATTCTATGCAAGAGGTGATTCAATGGTTAAGTTGGTGCATGAGGTTAGTGACTCGTCTTCACAATCCGATCAACGGTTAAACAACATAGAGAGGGTAGTGCAACGGTTGGTCATGTAATTATTCCGGATGATGAAACCGAACAAGTAAATGCTTTATATCCAAATCCAAGGCCAAGGTACGATCCATACTCGAATACTTACAATCCCGGTTGGAAGGATCATCCCAACTTTAGCTATGCAAACAAGTAAGCGGAGACTCCTAATCCATATGCGCAACAAGGTGGATTCCAACAATCACGTTTCCAACCTCAACAACAACAATTCCAACCACAACAAGTCAAGGAGCAAGATTCTTCGAATAATGACAAGTTGAATGTGATAATGCAAAGCATGCAAGGTCTCACTTCTATGTTACAACAAACCCAACAAAAGACCGATTCGGCAATCAAGGATTTACAAACTCAAATGGGACAATTGGCGACCGATATGAACTTAATGAAAGCTCAAGCATCCACAAAGCTCCCTTCACAACCAATTGTGAATCCAAGAGAGAATGTTAGTGTGGTTACCTTAAGAAGTGGAATACAAGTGGAGAGTCCAACTCATCATGAAGAAGCTAGTGAAGAGGTAGTTAAAGACAAGGAAGAAGCCGTACCAAAGGAGAAATCAACACCAACCGCCCAATCCAAGGAACCGGTTCCTACTTTTACTACTCCACCTCCTTTTCCTAGTCGTTTTGCTAAATCTAAGAAGGAAGCTCAATACAAGGCACTCATGGATATCTTCAAGAAGATAGAGATCAACATTCCATTCATAGATGCCATAAGGACAATGCCAAGGTATGCTAAGTTCATGAAGGAGTTATGCACAAAAAAGGATAGGTTGCTTGATAATGAAATTACTAAATTTGGCAAAAGTGCATCGGCTATGCTTTTGAAGAAGATGCCTACAAAGTGCACGGATCCCGGTGGTTTCACGGTGCCAATTACTATTGGTAAGAAAAGGTTTGAACATGCTTTACTTGACTTGGGAGATTCCATTAGTGTGATGTCGGCCGATATTTATGACTCCTTGAATATTGGACCATTGAAAGAGACATGAGTTATTATCCAACTAGCAAACAAGTCTAACATCTATCCAAAGGGACTTATAGAAGACGTTCTAGTGCAAGTGAATGAGTTAATTTTTCCGGTGGATTTCTTTGTGGTGGATATGGATAACAATGAGAATCGTTCGTCTACTTCTCTACTTCTTGGGAGGCCGTTTATGAAGACCGCGAAGACGAAGATTGATGTTGATAAGGGTACACTCACTATGGAGTTCGACAAGGAATTAATAAACTTCAACATATTCGAAGCCATGCGCTACCCAAGTGATGTACATTCCGCTTACTCCATTGATGTGGTTGGTTCATTAGCGTAACAAATGGTGGAATTAAATCGAGAAGATGAACTTGATGTGGTGCTGCAAAATAGCATTGAATTGGACGTCCACGGCGTGCCTAACTTGGATGTTGAAATTTCCACGGAATTGGTGGAGACGTGTGGTGCTTTGACGGCATTACAAGAAGCTAAGGGTAATGTTTCCTATATCTCTTTACCCATGAATGATGAATTACTTGTACCATCTATTGTGAAGGCACCTAAACTAGAGTTGAAGCCACTTCCGGACCATTTGAAGTATGCATTTTTGGGAGATGGAGATGAGCTTCCGGTGATTATTTCAAAGAACCTCACACCGATACAAGAAGACCGTTTGCTTAGAGTCTTGAAAGAGCACAAAACGGCTATTGGTTGGACAATTACGGACATCAAAGGCATTAGTCCATCCATATGCATACATAGGATTCTAATGGAAGAGAACGTGAAGCCGGTACGTGATGCTCAACGTAGGCTTAATCCTCCCATGATGGAGGTTGTGAAGAAGGAGATACTCAAATTTCTAAGTGCGGGGGTGATCTACTCAATTTTCGATAGAAAATGGGTAAGTCCGGTACAAGTGGTGCCAAAGAAGTCCGGTGTTACGGTTGTTCGAAATCAAGACGATGAACTTGTTCCTACAAGAGTTCAAACCGGTTGGAGAGTTTGCATTGATTATAGAAAGCTTAATTCCGCAACCCGAAAGGATCACTTTCCTTTACCTTTCATTGATCAAATGTTGGAGCGGTTAGCGGGGCATTCGTACTATTGTTTCTTGGATGGTTATTCGGGATACAATCAACTTGTTATTGCACCGGAGGACCAAGAGAGACCACTTTTACTTGTCCGTTTGGAACGTTTGCGTATAGACAAATGCTGTTTGGTCTTTGAAATGCACCGGCTACTTTCCAAAGATGCATGGTAAGCATATTCTCGGATTACGTGGAATGCATTATTGAGGTATTTATGGAAAACTTTAGTGTTTATGGAAATTCTTTTGATATTTGTTTAGATAACCTTGAACTAGTTCTTAAACGATGCATAAACACTAACCTTGTTCTTAATTGGGAGAAATGTCATTTTATGGTAAACCATGGCATAGTACTTGGTCACATTGTGTCCTCTCAAGGGCTCGAAGTGGACAAGTCAAAGATAGATTTAATAAGAAACTTACAATATCCCACTTCGGTGAGGGAAGTTCGTTCTTTTCTTGGCCATGCAGGTTTCTATAGGCGTTTTATCAAGGATTTCTCAAAAATCTCCATGCCGATGTGCAAGTTACTACAAAAGTAGGTACCTTTTAACTTTAACAAGGAATGCAAGGATGCTTTTGACAAATTGAAGGCAATGTTGACAAGTGCGCCGATTATCAAGTCACCAGATTGGAATCTTCCATTTGAATTAATGTGTGATGCGAGTGATTATGCGGTTGGAGCCGTTTTGGGTCAAAGAGTGGACAAGTTGTCCCATGTTATATATTATGCATCTCGGACCCTTAATGATGCATAAATCAACTATTCTACCACCGAAAAATAGTTATTGGCTATTGTGTTTGCATTAGAAAAGTTCCGCTCATACTTGGTGGGTACAAAGGTTATTGTGTATTCCGATCATGCGGCACTTAGATACTTAATAAAGAAGAAAGAAGCTAAGCCAAGACTAATCCAGTGGATCCTATTACTACAAGAGTTCGACATAGAAATTCGAGATAAGAAAGGTGTGGAGAATACCGTTGCGGATCATCTTAGTAGACTTGTTATGTCTCAAGAAGAACTTCCATTACAAGACCGCTTTCCGGACGAACAACTTTTCTCCTTGGAAGAATCAACACCTTGGTATGCGGATATAGTGAATTATTTGGTGACAAGGAAGGTACCTAGCACAATGTCTAACTTCCAAAGGATGAAGCTTAAGAAGATAGTGAAGCAATATGTGTGGGATAAACCATACTTATGGAAATATGGCGTTGATCAAATCATACGAAGGTGCGTACCTAACTCCGAATTTCAATCAATTCTCTCCTTTTGTCATACTTTTGCATGTGGTGGCCATTTTGGTTCGAAACGTACCGCTCTCAAAGTTCTTGAAAGTGGCTTTTATTGGCCCACCTTGTTTGAAGATTCATATATTTTTTGTAAATCGTGTGATAGATGTCAAAGAACGGGCAATCTAGGTGCTCGAAATCAAATGCCACTCACACCAATTCTCGTCGTAGAGATTTTTGATGTGTGGGGTATCGATTTTATGGGCCCTTTTGTCAATTCGAATGGAAATTTTTATATACTTCTTGCCGTAGATTATGTTTCCAAGTGGGTGGAGGCTAGAGCCACCAAAACTAATGATTCTCAAGTTGTTTGTGATTTTGTAAGAGAAAACATATTCAATAGGCACGGCACACCAAGAGTGGTGATAAGCGATGGAGGCTCACATTTCAAGAAGTCTTTTCACGCTATCCTCAAGAAGTACAACATAACACACAAGATTGGTACGCCTTACCATCCACAAACTAGTGGACAAGCGGAAATCTCAAATCGTGAGATCAAGTCTATTCTTGAGGAAACGGTGAATACGACAAGGAAAGATTGGAGCTTTAAGCTCAATGATGCACTTTGGGCGTATAGAACGGCGTACAAGACACTGATTGGTATGTCTCTATATAGGTTGGTTTATGGCAAAGCTTGTCATCTTCCGGTTGAACTTGAACATAAGGCTTATTGGGAGATAAATACATTCAACATGGAGTATGATGCAGCGGGGAAACAAAGAAAGTTGCAACCAAATGAGCTAGAGGAGATACGTAATGATGCTTACGAGAATGCCCGGATTTACAAGGAAAAGACCAAGCTTTTTCATGACAAGATAATTTCTCGGAAAAGTTTTGTTGTGGGGCAAAAAGTTCTTTTATTTAATACTCGTTTACGTTTATTTTCGGGTAAGCTTAAGTCCCGTTGGGTGGGACCATTTATTGTTACTAATGTTTATGATCATGGTGCAGTTGAAATTGTTAGTGAAAAAACAGGACAACCCTTGAAAGTCAACGACCATAGGTTGAAGCCGTATTACAAAAACTTTCCAACGGAGCATGTGGACGTGATTGGACTTCGAGATGTGCTCCCTCTAGAGGAGTAATGTAAAGCATGAGTTATGTCGGGCCGTCGATGTTAAAACAAGCGTTAAGTGGGAGGCAACCCACCGGTTTTGTATCTCTTATCCTTATCCTTTTGCTTTTTATTTTTATTTGCTTTTTGTTTTGTGTGTTTATTTTTATTGTTTCATAATATATTAGGATTTCCCACCTTGATTTTACTTGGACGATTCAATTACATTGAGGACAATATAAGGTTTAAGTGTGGGGGAGTGGCTAAGAATATATTTTTACATAAAAAAAAAAAGAGAATTTTTTGCATAAAACTTTCAACTTTTAGAGATTTTAGAGTTACTAGCATACTTCTAGGTATGATTACATAGAGAATTCTGACCGACATAATTGAACTTGGAAGTGTTAGGGAACTACGTTTGATTTCTTGCTTGTTAGAGTGTTAAATAATGGATTTAATCATGCCGGTGATGCAAATTTGGTGTAGGGAGAAGTACGTTATTAGAGTTCCTGATCAATCATTAGTGGAGACTACCCATTTTCATATCATGTGAGGCACCGACCAAAATTCTTCCTTGACTAAAGGGCTTCTTTTGAGTGTGTGTCACCGTACGTTAATTCCGGGTAGAATGGTGAGCTACCCAATTTCACACCAATTTCAGCACTATTTTGATCTCTTGAGTGCTAATCTTTGTCAATCATGAGGGTGACGTCTATAGATGAAAGCTTCCTTCTTGTAGTTCGATTTGCAGTTAGCACCATTCTCTCACTCGACAACAACGGGTCCATAGAAACATCACAATTATCAACAAGGAGCGACATCAAAATCTACAAGGAAAGTTGAAAAGGTTCAAGGTTTGCAAGCAACAATGAAACAAGAAAAGAGCAAATTTCAAATCCAAGTAAAGCAACATATAGATTTTTACATACAAGTTGAAGACTTATTTACAAAAGCGAAAAAAAGCAAAAGATGAAAATTATTGAAGTTTATGATTTCGAGATGATACAAGTTGTGAAGAATCAAGCGGTAAAGTACTTTTCCACGGCCATGTTTGTTTTGTTTCTCTTGTCTAAAAAAAAAAGAAAAAAAAAGAAAAATGAAAGAAAAAGAAAAAAAAATATAGGAGACAAGAGAAATATCTATTATTGTTTTGTTTTGAATAAGCCGTGGGGAAGGAAAATCTATAAGGAAGTTTCAAGCGACAAGGAGTTAAGGAAAAAGGTTACAAATTGTTAAGGATTTATGAAGTTCGAAAGTTTATCACCAATAGTTGAAACCAAAGACCAAGAAGATGAAGACAAGGAGAGGAAGATATTTTTATTGGATTCCGTGAGAGTGGTGTTAGCATAATTGGCAATCAGATGTGAAGGTAAGTAAGTAATCTCATCCTCGATATAAGTGGTTGATTTCCTTTCTTAGAGATCGTTAGAAAAATGGTTTTTCAAAATGTTAAAAGATGTGGGTTTTTCAAAATTTCAGAAGTTATCCTTCCCACCATTCAACGTGTTGCAGGAATTCTCTTTTCATTCCTACCTGCACACATGTGAGACCCATAAAAAAGCCGTCTTTTTGAGTGCAATTATCATAAAACCCTTTTGGTGAGGTAGAAGTCGAGGCGAAATGCTTATTGATCGTTTCTCAAACACGTATTCTCTCATTATGGTGTGGTTATTTATCACTCAATATTTAAGAATGAGAATATGTTCTTTAGTATTTCTAACTTCTTATTACTAGCATGCAGAAACTCTATGTCTTCATAGCTCTTAGGATGCTTGGGACGCTAGAACGCTTTGAAGTTGTAAGTTTTAGTTTTGATTTGCTCGAGGACTAGCAAAGTCTAAGTGTGGGGGAATTTGATAGGTGTAGAATACACCTAATTTACTATCTAAGAGTTTATGCTTTCTTTGCTATTTTTCTAGTAAATTATGTATTTTATGTGTGTTTTTGAGCTATTAGGTACTCTGGAGTCACACAGACGAAAAGAAGGAGAAATCACCCAAATTGGACAAAAAGGGAAAAATTGTCATTTCATAGGGCGAGCACTATCTGGAGCCCAGCTATGGTTAAGGAGCTCTCATTCAGGGTACCCTTTATCACTCAGCAGTGGATGTTACTATCACTGGATAACCCTTATCCAAAGGAAGGTTGGATGTAGCACCCAGTCAGTGGGTGGTTTTAATGGTGGGTGTCTGAATCCATCGAACCCATATACCCACACCCGTGGGGCGAACCCGGATCCAGACCCAACCCTAATTGACCTAAACCTAAAATCGAGACCCTCTCAATCATTTCTCACCTGAAAGCGAGAAAGAATGCAGCAGCTGCTGCTAAACCAGATCAAGAACAGGTCGAGACTTGATGGTGATTTCTTAAGTTCTGAGACGGTTGAGCTCATGGTGGTGTTCGTAGAGATGCTACTGTTGATTCGAGACAAATCGAGCAGAAATTGAAGATGGTTCCAAGGTCGATCGAGAGAAGATGCTGAAACTGATGCTTCAGAGTTACTGAGAATGAATTTGTGATATTTGGAAGATGGGTTTGTGGTAGTTGCCGAAAAGGAAGATCGAATTGCAATTTTGAGATGGGTTTTTGTTCAGAGACAAAGAAGTTGTTTAAACTAATATAGGGTTTTGTGATTCTGAGATCTCAGAGATAATGGAACTGAATTATGAGGGAGATGGGAAGATTTTGAGCAGCAGAAGATTGGGTTCTATCAATTGAAGAGAATAATGTTGAATCGGGTTCTTTAGTTGTGACTCATGGAAGAAGAAGATGCAGAATTGAGCTCGATATGGATGAATGGGTGAAGCAGTAGGTGTGCAGATGCAATGTGAATAATGTGCTTGAAACAATAGATGTATGCTAGGTTTATTAACAGGTGAAGACAGAATTGAGGCCTGAAATTAAGGCCGGAAATGCCCTGTAATCATCCGTAACTCGGCCGATTATCCACTCCGGCGAGTCAACTCGGTGTCGGCGACAACCGATCCAGAACGAGTCCGATGACCGGTCCATATCAGCGAATCAGCTAACTCAGACCACTCATAAGATGACTAAGAAGCTAACTCCCCCTCTTTGACCTAGTCAACTAACGGATTGACTGATGGTTTGACTATTTGACCGTTAGTCCTAACGGTGGACTGACGGAATATTCTTTGACCGAGACAGAATTTTCAGGTGGCCGGCGGCGACAAATTCCGGCCAACTTCCGGCCAAAAAACACAGTTTTCCGGTGACCAAAAATGCAGAATTTTGGGTGGACTTCTCTCATGTGTGTGAAGACTTAGAATTGGGAATTGGATGAAAACTTGGAAGTTTTGGAGAATTGGACTAGAAATTGGAATGTGGCTCAAATTGGGAAAGTGGTGTTCTTTTGGAAGGAGGATTCTTGTCCTACAAAGATATGGAGAGTATTGAAGCCTATAAATAAAGGAGTTCTCTACAAATTTTTACACACATCTACTTTGGAGAAGGAGTTAAAGTGCACAAGGATTGGAGGAAGGAGCAACCATCATCTTTGCAATAAGTTTTTCTTTCTTCCTTAATTATTATTATTATTGTATGAACTCCAAATTATGAGTAGCTAAATTTCTTATTGATTGAGAATGAATTCCTAGTTCTTAATATATGGTTTGAGTTTTGTTTCAATTCTACTTTGAAGTTTTTCATATGATTATCGCTTGTTTTTACTAATATTAATATTCATGATTGATTGATAGGTTGTTTGGAGTGCACGCTAAATTGATTTGTTAATTCAATCTAAAGCTAGTGAAAGTTAGGGAATACGTAATAGTTTCTTGACTCTTTACACAAGTAGAAAACACAAGACCTTGCGGAGGGATTCCGTGGAGCAATTGTGTGTGAAAACAACGCTATAAAGTAGACCAAGCGAACCGAGTCTAACTACTAGTACTAAACCTAAGTTCATAAATCTTAATGCATTCGGGGAATTACATCTTGTAAGCGAACCTCAAGGTGGTTCTTTTGAATAGAATCCGATAACTAAGCGGACTTGTTACTCGGTGAAATAAGGAATTTTGGGGTTAGCTGTTTAACCTGCTATCCTACGGTTGGTGATAATCTATGACTAATAACAAGTGGAAAAGAACATAACTTTAATCATTGTTTTGCAGCGAAGAAGGATTCCTTGATCTATTCTCTCTCATTGATTTCAACTACACTTTTTATTACTTTGTTTATTTCTTTTGCTTTATAAGTTTTACGACCAATACCCCGCTTTTGTGACAATTTTACAACTAATAATCTCTTGCTCCTCGTGGGATCGATCTTGACTACCCTATATTACTTATTAATTAGGTAGTGAAACATTAATTAATTTGTTGTGGTTACGACACCCATACAGTACTCTTTTTGCAGGTCTCAGAAAGAGCGTAAGTGGTGCTTAGGTGGACGATTCGAGTTGTATGTGGTGTGCAAACTGGTGCACCATGTCTTTGTATTTTCATAGATGTGTAAATGTTTGTACACCAGTATAAACTAATATTTTAAGAAAAATGAGAATTATATAGTCATATGGGTACTCTTTTTGTAGCTCTCGGAGAGAGCTTTTCGAATATATAAAGTTTGTGAATTTTCGACAAATGGTTTAAAAGATAAATTATTTTTTAATTATTGAAAATTGCCGACATCATCATGAGTCACTTTGGACTAAATTGTAAATATTCAGACTAAATGTTATATATGTATTATTCATATTTTGGAATAAATTGTACCTAGTTAACTCGGGATGGACTAATCCGTACTTTTTGACGTATTTTTGGACTAAACCGTTTTTTTCCCATGTTTGTTTTTGCCCAGTTTAATTCGTGGACATAGGTTTTAATTGGGGGAATTATATTTTACTTGCATCCCAAAATTTTCAGGGGCGTATTCATGTGAATACTGTTTTACCCTTGACTAATTTTTCTTTTTCTTCAAATCACGACCCTAATTAACGACTCTTCAAAGATAATAACGACTTTAAGGGTCGTCATATACATAATAAAAAATTAAAAATAATAACGACATTTCCAAAGTGTCGTCAGGATATTGATCTTTATATGACGACTCCAAACTGTCGTACATTTCCGCCATTAATGACTCTTCGAAGAACATAACGACTCTTTTTAAGAAATAACGACTGTTTTGAGTCGTCACTAAAATTGTCGAAACATTAACGACTATTTAGTGTCGTCACTGAAAGATTAACGACTGTTTACAGTAGTCAGATAACGACTCTTTTATAAAAAATAACGATTGTTTAGAATCGTCACTGAAACAGTCTAAACATTAACGACTGTGTAGCGTCGTCAATGAACCACTTTAATACCATGATGATTTTTATACGGATTTAGGAAAAAAAAATTATCCATGATCTCAGCGATTTTTCATACACATGGATAAACCAAAAATTTGAAAAAAAGAAGAAGTTAAACTCTAATTATTTAGGGGCATTTTAGCCATTTAGAAAAAAATTGTAAGGGGTGACCCAAATTAGGGTGGGGTTACCTTTTTTGTCCTCTAGTGGAGGCCCCCAATTAAAATCCTTGGCCCCCAATTAAAGAACGCGCAATTGGGGGATATGAAAACTAATTGGGGGATATAGCTACAAGACAAAATAGGAGTCCCAATAGCAATTCTGGGTCACCCCTTATGTAATTTTTTTTTAATTCCTAATCTACCCCTCACTAATTAGGTTTAGTGGTTAATAATAATTAGTAAAAATCTTAAGTATTTGGGGGATAGATTAGTGTGTATTTTTATTTGTGTTTGGGTGAGAGTAGAAGGAGGGAAAAAAATATTTGAGAGGAATTTTTTTTTTTGAAAATGGAAGATGATTGTGATGAGAGAATTACTGCTATAAGAGGTTGAAAAATTGATTTTTTTTCTTTGAATCCACCATTGTTGCAGCTGAAAAAGCTTGGTGCCGGCATGGTATTCAACCAAAAACCCATGCCGGCAATTGTTGGAAATGTTCATAAATTTCCTGGTTTTAATCTTCAGAATGTTGATTTTTTTTTTGTTTTGAACAGGTACCGGCATGGTAATCTAGTTTTCGAGCATGCCGGTACCTGTTCCAGCATAGTATTTGGATTAAATTTCTATGCCGGAACAGGATGAAAAGTATCCAGAATGTTGATTTTTTTTTTCACTTGACTACCGGCATTGATAGGAAATTCTCGAGCATGCCGGTATCATGTTCCGGCATATGGTATTCATCAATTCCGGTATGGTCTTCATATCAACTGACCATGCCAGCAGTGGACTGATTAAAACCAGAAAAAATCAAAACGGAAGTGATGAAGACCATGACGGAATTGATGAAGACCATATGCCGGAACATGGTACCGGCATGGTCTTCATCAATTCCGGCATGGTCATCATCACTTTTAAAGATGATCTTCATCACTTCCGAATAAAAAAAAATTGTTTCCAAAGTGAGGAGAAGAGAATTTGATATAGAGTGGGGAGAGTTTAGAATTTTAAAGGGAATGGGGAATATTTGGGTTTCAAAGCTCTACCCCTAAATAAGATTAATAAGAAGTGGAGATGAAAATGGGGGATATGATTTTGTTTTTTGATTTTAAGTTTCTGATTTTTATTTTGTGGGAAGGGTATTTTAAGTTCTAAAAGAGATTAATAACAAGTGGAGATGGAAATGGAAATGGGGGATATGATTTTGTTTTATGATTTTAAGTTTTTGATTTTTATTTTGAGAGAAGGGTATTTTAGTATTTTTATAACCAAAAGTCACCCCTTAGCACACACCATGGGTTGGGGTAAGTAATTCATATCCCCCAATTAATTCTCATATCCCCCAATTGCGCGTTCCAATTAAACTAGGTTTTTTTGGCCATGTTTTTTCTCCGCAAATTTTTCTGTTCCTATAATAAAACTTGGTTTCCAAACTTATTTTTTACTTAATCAACAAAATAAGTCAAAGGGATTAATTCTTAACTTAATTTTGATACCCAAAATCATAAGTTGATTTTCCCAAGCTACTTGTCGTTGATGTTCGTTAACTGCATTACCACCGTTTGTGCATCTAGTTCAAAACACGCATAGGCATTCCAATCTCTTCCTCCCATTCCATGGCCAATAACAATCCAGCACATTAAGCTTGCTCCGAGCTTATGCATATGTTTGCATAGATACATTTCCCTTGTTCATAAGCCCCTACAAAATAACGAATAATTAGTCATATACCATTGTGATGTATATTATTATGCTCTTTATATGATGCATCACAACAAATAGAGAAAAATGGAGTTTCTGGTGGTTTCTAGTGTTTGTTGTGTCTGGGAGTTTCCTGTACGACTACTGTTGTATGCTTCTTCAGCTTCATTGCCTTTCATGTGTTGTTATTTAGCAATTGGATACATTGTATGACTCCAACAGGATTTGATCGAATATCCTGAAAAACACAATTGCATCGAGCTTTCCATATTTACCAAGCTATGTTTTCCATCTTTACCACCTAGTCATCAACCAATGTAGTCATTACATCTGTGAACCAGCTTTTTATCCATTCGGCCACATTGTCTCCATGTCGATTAATGCTATGGATTGCTCCTGGTATTGTTAACAAAACTTCCCTTGAGAACGTGCACTCTAACAGGAAATGTATAGTTGTTTCTGCTCCATGATTGCACATCTTACAGATTTCACCTCTGTAGTTCATCACTCGTTCTAGCCTTTCACTAGAATGAACAATATCACACTTCCACGTGAAGTGTTTTACCTTAGGTAGCGTGTTTAGGGAAATTCCTATGGCGATCAACAAATATATTTTTTTTGTTGAGCCACATGGTTGAACAAAGGGAAAAAAACGGTTCAGTCCAAAACCGCTCAAAATATTACGCTTTAGTCCAGACCTAGTCAACTAGGTACAAATTAGTCCAAATATATGGAAAGTACATTAATAACCCTCATTATTTTCTATTTAGTCCAAATATTTTCAGTTTAGTCCATAGTGACTCATGATGACGTCACCGGTTTTAAATAATAAAAAAAAAAATTCAAAACGATTTATCTTTCGAACCCCTCATCCAAAATTCACAAACTTTATATATTCGGAAAGCTCTTTCCGAGAGCTACAAAAAGAGTACCCATATGACTATATAATTTTCATTTTTTAAAATTTTAATTTACATTGGTGTGTACAATTATGTACACCGCTGCAAAGATCCAAAAAATCAAGAATCCATGATAGCCAAACTGCACCCTAATCCGCACAGACTGGGAAAAATACCAACCACGCTAAGCTCCAGTTGGATAACATCCAGATTTGCAGAGGTAAGTTTAGCAGATAACCTGTATCATGGACAAACCAATGAACATAAGAAGTCACAACTTGAAAAGAAAGTGATTATCCTTTCACCAACATTCGCATAAGAAAACAAAGTAAGAAAACGATGGAAATAAAAAGTTACTCAGTTTATGGTCAGAGATACAGTCCATGTGGGCATTAATACACAAACTTAATATGGCTTCGAAACATCGATTCATTCCACTTTACCAAAAAGGAGATTACTAACATGCACGACAGATCAATCATACTCACACCCAGACCTACTTTTTCATGAGAAGTATATTGGTGCATCAATATATTCATCCTTGTGAAACATTCCTAAAACCGATCCTTCATAGCCATAAACAAACCTACTTTTTCATAGAAAATACATTGGTGCACCAATGTGTACACCCCTGAAAAACATGCATAAAATCGATCATTCATATTCACACTCGGACATACTTTTTCATGGGAATCATACAGGTGCACGAATGTGTACACCCCTGCAAAACATGCAGAAAAACGATCATTCATAACCACTCACAAACCTACTTTTACATGGGAATTCAAGAGGTGCACCAATACGTACACCACTTCAAAACATGCATAAAGTTAATCATTCACAACCGCACACAACCCTATTTTTTCATGGGAGTTACTTCCCACAGGTGCACCAATATGTACACCATTGTAAAACAATAAAAACCTACTTTTTCATAAGATTTACACAGGTGCACCAATATATACACTAATACACCACTGTAAAACATGCACAACACCAAACATTCATATTAACAATCAACAAGTGTACAACTATATACACATTATCTATTTACATATGTATAATTATATACGCATTATGAATCAATATGGTATTTCATTAAACGAAGGTTGTACTTAACGAGTGTACAACTATATACACATTCTTAATCTTACCAAGGAACTACGTGTTTAGTGCCCTAGGATGCACAAAATCTTAATGATCAAAAGGTATACAATTATGTGCACATTAACGAACGAGTGTATAAATATGTACACATTAAGAATCAATGTGTACAATTATGTACACATTAAGAATCAAGATGTGTACAATTATATGCTCATTGGGACATTTACATAGTAGTAATCTTGTGTAATTTAGAATAACAAACTTTTTGCATACCTTTACATATTTTCTCACATCAGCCAAGAACTCTAGAACACTCAAGCTCTTAAAGTGTTCAAAAGCAACCTCGAGGAGATAAATATTTGGCGCCAAACTCAAATTAACGGCTGAGACTCTCTCCATTGGCAAAGGGACCTTGAATAAAAAGAGAACACAATCAGAAAATATCAACAATACAACTTCAATCGAACAAAAAATAAGTGCATGTAAAACAGAACAAGCACATATATACAGAGATAAACAGATACAATAGGTGTCAAATTATGTACACATTAAGGATTAACATGTGTACAATTATGTACACCTTCATTATTTACATGTGCACTGCTTTGTACACCCTGGTTTCATGGGTGCACATTAAAATCAATAGGTGTACAATTATGTACACATTGACAAACAACATATATACAACCAGGTCACTGGAAGGATAGTGGAGCAATTATTCAATAGGTGTACAACTATGTACACATCAACGATCAACATGTGTACACCTATGTGCACATTAAAATCAATAGGCGTACAATTATGTACACATTAAAAAACAACATGTGTACAACCATGTACACATGTGTATCCAAAACATGTGCATCCAAATCATTGTATCTGCAAGCTAAAAAGACTGGATAAGATAAATATATACGAGTGTATAAACATTTACACCTCTACAGAAAACTAACAAATTTTAGCATCATACCCACATGACATGCCATGCATTCATCAAAGAGCATCCCGGTGTGCAAAATATAGGATCCATACCCGTATGACAGGCCATATATTCATCACATGGAATTTCAGTGTACAAACAAGCAAAATCTACAGAAAAATACCAAAATCTAGCATATATACCAACCAAAAAGGTCATGCATTCATCACAGAGCATACTAGTGTACAACTTTGTAAATATTTATATAAAATACAAAAATAAAGCATTGATTCAAACAATACAACCCAAGCATTCATCATAGAGAATTTCACTGTACAAATATGTACACATCTACCAAATAGGGGTGAATACTCACCATGATTCAAGATAGCATATATACAATCTTATCAGACATGGTTGATAACCTGTATATTACAGAAAACATATATCAAAAACACACCAAAGCTCTAAACAACATACAAAATATCTCAAAAAATAGCATTCTTTGGTTCAATCAACACACAAATGATAAATCAAATAACTAATAAAAAAAATTGGGTCACATCTAAAATATCTCAATCGAATCCAGTAACACAAAGATGTAACATCTTAAGATCTGAATCATATTTAAATTTATTAGAGAATTAATTTTTTGAATCAACCTTAAATCACAAAAAATCGAAACATATACAGTGTACAAGAAAGTACACATTCTGCATAGTCAAAAAATAAAAAAAAATTAATTACTCTATCAATGTAAACCATGAATAACCATTAATTAAACATACAGATGAAGAAATGGAAAAAAATAAATAATCAAAGATTGAATCAATTTCATATCATACATCCAAAAATAAATAAATAAAAGGTCAAAATGAAAACATAAATCAAAAGAGTTTCATGAAAATCAAAACCTAACAAATAACAAAATCAAAACCAAAAACAGAAATCAAAAGACCGAAAGCAAGATGAAAGACAAAATCGATTTCATCTCATGCATTAAAAAAATAATCAAAAACACATAATCGTAGTAGCAAACAAAATCGTATGAAAGATGAGATTGAAATCTTAGTGTCTAACCTGAGATCGAAATCTGATGAACAAACGATTGAATCCAAGAAATCGCCTCAAAATATCTCTCTGTCTCTGTCCTGATTTGAATCTGAGATCTAAAAATTAAAAACCCATTCTTATTCCTGTATGCTCATACGGAAGGGTAACTATGGTAACAAATTAGTTTGGATCGTTAAGAGTTTGGACTAACTCGTTAAACATTTGGACCAAACTGTTTACACGGGTTTTTTTTGGACTAGAGAGTACTAGGCTTGAGAAGAGAGGACTAGACTGTCCAAATCCCAACAACTTTGGGACTAAACGTCAATTTCTACTTGAACAAATACATTTCTGCACTATGGGAAACCAACGCAAAATAAACAAATCTAATAAGAATTGGGTCCCACTAGTGATTTTATTAATATAAATTAATAAGAGTTGGGTCTCACTGATTATTTAACTAATAAAATAAAAAATAAACCCTAAATATAATAATCGAGATTTGGAGAGAGAAAATGTAAGGGGAGGTCAAACTAGGGGTGTCAACAGGTCCGGGTCCTCCCGAGTATCACTAGGCCCGTACCCGGACCCTACTTATAAAAGTCGGGTCCGGTTCCTAACGGGTCCGGGTCCGGTTCTTAAATTTGTGGACCCAGAACCAGACCCGTTAAAAACTGCGGGTACCCATTGGGTATTAACAAAACTAAAAAAAAACCTTCAAAACCTTGATATTTTTCCCTTTTTTGGCTTTGATCTAAGTTATTTTTATAAAATTTTATTTTTATATATTTATCTATGTACTAAATAAAGCTTAAATTTGAGGAAAAATGAAAAATCCAAAAAAATCAAAGCCCAAACTAGAAAAATAATTATAATTTCAATAAAAAGATGAATAAAATGATGCATAACCGGGTACCCATTACCCGCGGGTACCCGACGGGTATTACCCCTTTGGACCCGTTTAGATTCGGGTCCAATCGGGTAATTACCCGTCGGGTCCAAAGTTGTTAATGGGTCCAACTTTAGGACCCAGAACCGAACCTGTTTCTACCGGGTCCGGTTCCGGGTAATGGGTACCCATTGACATCCCTAGGTCAAACATCACATGCCAGCGTTTTTGCTTCAGCCTCCTGGATCTACATCAAGTGCGCATGAGATGTACTGCCTTAACCCTCAAATTTAGTGGTTTGCCTTTATATTTTTCATGTTTGTTGAGTCCATAGTGGGAGCAAAATAAACAAAGTACGAGTTTGTTGATTCCATAGGAACTGCTCTTAGGTTCCATAATGCTTTGCAAAATCTTGCAGCAGCTTCATCATACAGATTTGCACTGTTTTGCTTGATTTCCACCAGTTTCCAATAAGCAGATTTGACAGAAAATTGTCCATTTTTTGCGAGGGTCCACACCAGCCTATCTTCATTTGTTACATGAATACGCATCAAGAGTATAGTTTCTGCATCATCTTGAGTAAATAGTTGCTTCACCGAAGCTATTTTACAATCCCTAGTATCTTGGTCAATCAAATCTCAAACCAAGATATAGTTGTTTGTTCTTTTAGTTGAAACTATAGGCATTGGTGGAGAAGAGTTACCTGGTAACCATTTCTATGCCCAAATTTGAATCTTGCTACCATCTCTAAGAACCCAAAAGCTGAAATCACAAATAAAAGGCATCATGTTATAAATATTATGCCAAGCCCAAGTGAAGTTCTTCATTTTTTTGCGTGAAGAGCATTACTACTTGGGAAGTAGCATTTTTTCAAAGCATCTGCCCAAAGTTGATCCTTCTGATTGCATAACTTCCATGCGGTTTTGGCCAACAATGCTTGGTTAAAACAAGAGAGGTTACGAAAACCCATTCCTTCATTAGTTTTTCCTTTTCCAACCACTGGCCAAGAGAGTAAACAAATTCCTTTTCCATCTTTTCGACCCCACCAGAAATTATGTTGAACCTTCTCCATTTCCTTAAGTGTTGTCTCATGAATTTTGAATACGCTCATCTGATGTGATGCCATTGTGTTGAGAACACTTATTACCATCACACACCTTCTAACTTGGTTCATAAACTTACCATTCCATAGAGTTATTCTTGTTTTCATGATATCAATCAAGCTTGAGAAAGAGGTTTTTTTTTTCATGTTAAGGAAAAGAGGTATGCCCAGATATCTTTGTTCAAGAGACATTTTCTTCATCTTGAGCCAGTTGTTTAATCAATAATTATAGAGAGTAAATAACGTGTTAGTTCTCTAATTAATTATAAACATTTTCTCTATAATTAATAGTTTTTTGCTAACTCGGCATCCGTCATATCATTTGTTTTTTTCCTTTTGAGTCAGTTCTGACTTGCGATCTGAGTCAGGCCTAACCCCAGACCCAGACCCATTTGAGTCAGGTAGTAAAATACCCCTGATTCATGGGAACAAACCACTAACTCATATTTTTGAGTCAGATGAGTCAGATATGACTATAAAAAAAATCATATCCAGATAAGTCAGGCAATTTTAGTCAAATCTAGGTGAGTCAGACTCATACGAGTCAGAGGAAAACAAACAAGGTGTACAACAGTTTGGATTATGTTTTTAGTGGCATTACATTAGAGTTATATTACTTGATAGGCAAGGTAGTACTAAGCTTTCTTAAAACATATTAAGTCAGATCCATATGAGTCAGGTGATTTTAGTCAGACCCAAACGGGTCAGGGAAAAACAAACACGGTGTACGATAATTTGGATTGTCTTTTAAGGGGCATTACATTAGAGTTATAATCCTTGATAGGCAGAGGAGTACTAAAATTTCTTTTTTTGGTACAAAGGTAAGAATACAAGTATCGGCAATATTCTACCAATAAAAAAAAAACTCGAAGGTTTGGAATTCTAGCTTGTTTTACCAGATTCGGATTTTGCTTGTGGAATTTTTTTGTGGAATTTATTTTGTTTATTGTTGATGTGCTAGATTCGGATTTTGCTTGTGGAATTTTTTTCAAAAACGATCTTAGATTGGCAAATAGTACTTTCCATTTACCATGGGGGAATTTATATTTACCTGTCGCAATTTTTCTTACGTAGATTGTTGTTTTTTGTTTTAAAAAGGTTGTTGTTATTTTTTTTATTTTGCATAGATTTTTTGCTTTTTGTCTTTGCATATATGGACCATAACCAGTTGTTAATTAAATTATTTGTGTAAGGCCATAAATATCCTAGCTAGTTTGGGGACTATAAGAATTATTTGGGGCCTATCACTACATGACAAAATAAGATATTTTGAAGTAAAATGAAAAACCACTTATCCAACTATTTATCTTAATGGCTAATTTACCCCTGTGTAATTAGTGTTAATTCGGGTGATTAGTAGTAAAAATATCGTGTTAGATGTGAAATTAACTTGTGTTAATGAATCATCAAAACATGAAAAAATATATTTTATTTTTTTTGAAGAACACCAACCCAGAATCGGTTTATGTTAACGTTGGTATCAACCGATTGTAACTTCAAAGACATACACTATTTTTTTAAAATTTGGTTTTACCTTGAATCGGTTTATATAAACATGAAAATCAACCGATTATCCAAAATCGATTTATATGGACATGAACATAAACCAATTATGGATAAAAAAATTCTTTTTTATCGGTGAATTATGTGTTGTTAAACATCAAATAAAACTAAAATTTATTCTACTCCATATATATATATATACCCGAATTCAGAATTAGTATGATTGCGTACTCATTTTAAGATCGTTTGAGAAGTCATACTCGTTTTCAATTCGATTATAAAATTATACTCGTTTTCAAATAGGGTATAAAATCATACGCATTTTGCAATACAAATCGCGTATAAAACTATTTACATTCCTACTCGAACTGAAATCGAGTATGATTTCATATTTTTTTTGCGATCGAGTATTAACTGAAAAAATAAAATGGGCTTACTAGAATCGGTTTACATGATACATACATAAAAAACGATTCATAACATTGCACAATAGGAATCGGTTGATAAAAGTTCTCATGTAATCCGATTCCAACAAAAACAAATACATAAAATCAGTTGTCTCTTACATACCAGAATCGGGCTATGTGGGCATTAACATAGACCGATTTTGGTTTAATTTTCTCTAACCAAAATTCCCATCCAAGACAATCGGTTTTTATGGGCATGAACAACAACCGTTTCTAAATGAAATCGGTTTACAAGTGCATTGACATAGACCGATTCTCATAAACCCATAAAACTTTGATTTCAAAAAATTGGATTTTTGAGTGGTTGTATGTTATTGAAACCTACTCTAGAATAAGAATCAAAGAATAAGAATTTGCAAGGGCTAATTTTCAAGTTCAGTAGAGATAACAATTCTTTGCTAGGTCAAATTCCTTCCACGTTATCTAATGAAGGGTGTATTAGAGTTTCATTTCAGCAGATTAATCTCTGCTCATAACACAATTTGACAGTATTTCTACAACATTACTAAAGGAAATTAAATCATATGACAAATCTATTCATAGCACAACATTTTGACATTAGAACTCAATAATGACCTTAATCTATTATAAAGTGAATTCACATATCTCAGACTCAACCCTTTTAACTTCAGAATCCAAGCAAATGTACAAGAAGAAGAGTGACAAAATAACTCTTCATAATACTTGATGAACAATAATTTCAATCAATAATTGAAACTTAAAAAAGTAACTAAACACACAGAATCAGTAAGGATATTTAAAAATTGACCAAGGCACAAAATTTAGAACATTTGGTATCTTCCATCATCAATTAATAATAACCCTAATCATGGATTTGTGGCCAAACCAATGGAATATGGTAAGTAATATTCTAAAAAAACAAAAAATTAACTCTTTCACAGAGAAACAAATGAAGTTACTTAACATGATTTGAAGTTGAAGTATATGATAAAAATAATTTATGCATTCCAAGAAAAACTTACCAAAAAATGAATACTTTTGAGATGATATTGAAGGTCGCGGTGGAAGAGATCCAGTTTTGTTTGAACTAAGCAAGGAAGGAACCAAATCTAGGTATAAAAAACGCAAAAGAGAACAGCTTGCTAAAATGCTTTGCTGGTTTCTAAGTACAGCTTAGTTTTGATGTGGTTCGATGGGATTAGGTTTAATAGATTGTGTGATAAACATGTATGAATGGATCTCCTATCACTTGATTGAAGAGCCTGTTTGGCGACGAGAATCAGAATCCAAAAGGATGGGTTTTTCTTCATAAAATATATCTTTTTTCCATAAGTCAATGAGAAATTTGGCCTCCAAACAAACCTAAACATGCTTTTTTTTTCATAAGGTATCCAAACATGAAACACCTGCTAAATAACATTTTTTACTCCATTTGAGTAAACCGTAATTAAGGGAGTTCATGAGTCCATTTGTGTGGACACTCTTTAAAAAGTGTTCATTTTTTTCTTTCTATTTTGATCTGCAAAAAAATTTGGTGTTGAAAAGTTTCGAAATTAGAAGAAAATTCAAGAGTATGTGGACATTTTTAAGAAGTGTTAAATCTTTGATTTAATTTTTATAGTTGTGTGACTTTTTTTTTTAAGGCAAAAAAAAAAAATCTGCACAACAGGAAGACACTCACTCTTAATGAGCTGAGGGATACAAGAAGGAGGGAGAGTAAGCCACTCGTTAGAAGAGTGGGTATTAACAGCTAAAGCTACAACATTATGTGCCACATTATTGGCAGTCTTCTTAATATACCTGAAATCGACTGATCTGAAAGTCCTGAGCTCATCTCTGATTCTTTTTATCATGTTTTGTAGACGCCAGTTGGGTTTATATTGAGAAAATCTGAGGGCATTGATAACTATAAGTGAGTCCCCTTCCAAAATAATGTCCCTGAACCCCTTCCTTTTGGACAGATCCACAACTAATAGGGCTCCATACCCCTCAGCTTCAACTGCCTTGCAGTAGTTTAGATTCTTGTTTTGACATCCCTGAAACCTTGATGCATAATTTCTAGCCACATATCCACAAGAAAAACCCCTTGGCCCAGCTGCCCCATCAAAATTAATTTTGATCTTCTCATCTTCAGGGGGTTCCCAGTTGCCTTTCTGGGACTCCAAGATATCAGTCTCAGTTAACATATTATATGTTAGAGCACTGCTTGGTCGAACTCGGATGCATTGCTATATCAACCATGTTTGTCAATGTTAGTGATCAATACTATAAAGTCTTGATTTATAGTCTACTATAGATAAGGTCTCGGACTAGGATAGAAAGTGTAGTTGAGCTCAAGAACTCCATGGAAATCATCATACAAGATGAAGGACTACTCAAGGAACCAGTGGATTTTCATCGACTAAAATGTATGTGGAGACTTGAACTTATCTATCACTCAAAATTCTATCTACTCTATCTCCTATCTGGAGACAAAAGTATTTTTCCTATATAGACTAAAGATATACACATGTGATATTTCGAGATGAGTATATCTCGCTTATCTATTTCTCGAAATGTGTGTTTGTAAAGCTTTCGCTTTAGCCAAGTTCATCTTTGCCTAGTGACGAAAGTCATGTTATGTTTCAATAACTTTGGAAATTTCTCTGATGAAAACTAGTTCGTGAATAACAACTATATGACGTCCTCTGAGAATGTTTCAATGATTGAAATGAGAGTTTAGACAATATAACCATTGGGGGATATAAACATTGTTGTGGTAACACATATATGTATAAGTCCTTAGTACTTGAACCGAAGTTTGTGAACTTTGTTTATCAAATGAAAACCGGAACTTGAGCAGTCAACCCAGTCCGCGAACACGAGAATTTTTGATGGAGTTGAAGCTTGGTTTCAGTCTGCGAACCCAGTCCGTGAACTGATGGAAGTTCTCGAACCCGAGAATTTCTGCCGGAGTTTGTGAAATCCAACCGGTTACTTAAGTCCGCGAACTTGAGTGGTTATGTCTAAAAACGATGGTCGTGAACTTATTTAAATTATCTAAGGAATGCTATTGCAAACCGCGACTTTATAGTTCATGAATCAATTCGAGTGAATCACATCATTTTTGCTTCAATTGTGTCTTGTGTAGTACATAAGATCTTATAGCAATTGAATAACTCTCTAACTAGTTCATTTGAGTTATTTGGACTAGTTATGGTGAAGAAGAATATGGTTGATATGAAAGTTATCATTTGGCTAACCATTTGGTTGACTAATCTTGAACCAACTATTGTACACGTTTGGGTATGGTTACACAAACCCAAAATCGTCAAGTACATGTGTGAAGCCAGACAGATACTACTTTTCTTGTAGTTGTATAATCTGATCTTGTTGTTTCTATCGTACGAGTACAATTGTAATAATTGGCTTGATATATCTATCTCCAATATGCAATATATAAAAGTAATCACAAACATCTTCGTATCATCGTTTGTGATTCCACAATATCGTTTTTCGCTGCGTCGATTAAGACTATTATGAGGTGATTGATAAAACTGAGCTATTCTTCGGGAATATAAGTCTGGTTTTATTGATTGGTTCATGTTCACCTTGATTTATCAAAATACGGAACAAAAACTCATAGGTTTATTCGTGGGAGTCAAATTTATCTATCTTGTAAACTTTTCAGTGTGAGACAGATTTGTTTGCTAAAGTCTTCGACTTTGGGTTGTAGCAACTCTTGGTTGTGGGTGAGATCTGATAAGGGAATCAAGTACGCAGTATCCTGCTGGGATCAGAGGCGTAGGAGCATAAATGTACCTTGGATCAGTGTGAGATTGATTGGGGTTCAACTACAGTCCAGACCGAAGTTAATTTGGAGTAGGCTAGTGTCTATAGCGGCTTAATACAGTGTATGTTTAATCTGGACTAGGTCCCGGGGTTTTTCTGCATTTGCGGTTTCCTCGTTAAAAAAATTCCGGTGTCTGTGTTATTTCTTTTCCATATTATATTTTGTTATATAATTGAAATAATACAAGTTGTGCGTTGTTCAATCGATTAGAATATCCGACCTATTGGTTGTTGATTTAAATCGAATGACACTTGGATATTGGTCTTTGGTACCATCCAAGTTATCTCTCTTTGATTAGACTCGCAAATCATATTTGTTTGAGTAAATCAAATCGAGAGATTGAGATAATAACTCCTTGAGTATTTTCTATTGATTGAGTCTAGTTGATTCTCTAGAAAAATAACTCGGAGTTGTCCATACATATTGATAATCAAAATATTGGGTAAGGTTGTTAGACCCCCGCTTTTTCAATTGGTATCAGAGCAGGCAAACACGTTCAAAACCTCATAAGTATGTGTTTGTAAGCGATGTGACTCTATGGACAGAGGTGATATCTCAATAAACGTACCACCAGTCTTCGATGGCACTAATTAATTATGATGAAAAATTGATATGCGCTCTTTTCTTCAAGCACGTGATTTACAATCATGGGTATATGTTTTTAATGGCTATAATTCTCCCGTTAAAGCATATGGAGATGCAAATGTTCCAAAGAATGTTGTTGAATGCACTCCTGCAGAGATTCTTGCTGCAAAGCAAAACTCCGACGGTTTGAATGCAATTATACATGCCATTACCAAAAATCTTCAGCACCATGTGTCTAACTGCACTAAGTCGTGAGAATCTTGGGATATCTTAGCAACCATATTTGAAGGAAACACCAGTGAAAAGGAAACTAGGCTTCAAAACCTTAGTTCTGATTGGGAAAACCTTCGTATGGCAGATGAAGAAACATTTGATAAGTTTAATCACAAAGCGTCTAAAATTGTTAATGCATCTTTTGCATTGAGTAAGACTATTCCTGAAAAGGACATTGTGATAAAAATTCTCAGATCACTTCCATCTGGATACGATGCTAAGAAGCATGCCATCGTTGAGGTAAATAACCTAGATAATCTCTCCAAAAACACGTTGGTTAGAAAGCTTAAGATCTTTGATCATGAACATTCATCCAAATCTAAGGATGTTGCGTTCAAATCACTAAAGGACACTAAATTACTTGATAAAAGTAAAAAAAGTGTATATCTCTGAAGATGATCACTCTGAGACAGATTCATTAGATGAAGATCTTGAAAAATTAGTCTCGATGATCACAAGACAATTTAGGGATCTTCTATTGAAGAGAAGTAAACGGTTCTCCAGAGATAATCCTAAGGCATCAATCAAACCTCATAATTGTGTCCCTCCTGAAAACAGGGATATTGATGAAACTGATGATGAGGATATGCCTCAGTGCTTTAAGTGTAAGGGACCTAGTCATTTTACAAACGAGTGTCCAAATCGTAGAAAGTACAATGGGAACAAAGGTCTTGCAGCAACTCTTGATGAAATTTCTGATAGCTATGACTCCAATGAAGATGGGAAATAAAGTGTTGCACTTCTTGGTGAAAATATTGATTTTGATCATTGTAGCAATACATGTATCAATTTTGATATTCTTTCAGAAGATAATCCAACCATTCTGGAGGAAAAAGTTGACCATTTTCTTGGAAACTTTGTTTATAATGTTTCAGGATCCACTATGTTCCTAGCTTCTTTCACATTTCAGAAGCATGATTACTGTTCAAATGTGACGTGCTCATATTTTTCATTAAAATCATCTAGCAAGAAAGTTTAAACTTGCTCAGAAGACCACAAAGGTATGTAATATTTTATCTTCGTCTAAGAAGTTAGTTTCCAAGGAAAAATCAAGACCATTTGAGAAGAAAGTATGGTCAAACTGTTTTGATAGACAGAAGCCTGTGGATTCTCCACAAGAGGAAATTGGTGGACAAATTATAGTTCATCACAACGCAACTTGATTGTGTTATTCTTAAAATCATGTCTCATGTGCCTGATCAAAAGATACAATGATTGTGTACCTCTCAGGTTTTAAGAAAAGTTTTTTTTTTGTTTTCTTTTCTTAGGAGTATTTTTCCTTTTTTTTTCTATCAAACAGAAGAAAGGGTATTGTCGATAATTCTGCTCTTTATAGGGATAAGAGTTGATCGTCCACGAACCTGTTTAGGTTTCGAACCCTACATTCCTTTTCCTTCTCTAAAACCTCTCTTTATCTTAAGACTATTTGTTGAGCTAATTGTGAATTCCTCTCACAAACCCATATGCTTATGGACGCTCCAAGAATGATGTCTTCTGATGAAAAAGAAGGTAATGTGATTGTTAAGCTATCAATCATGAAGGAAAAAGAAAAATCTCCATCGCCCCCAACCTTGAAAAGTAAAATAAGGAATACGAGGAAGCCAAGAGATGTTCCTTCAAATTCTTAGAAGTTTTCTGATGTTCTTGAAGTATTGAAGGAGATGTGAAAGGAGATTCAACAAATAAAGGCTTTTGTGTATAAGACTCATGAGATTCAGAAAGCCCTGGTTCGACAATAGCAACCAAGAAGGTTCATCGATATAAACTCCTTTCTTAATGAACCTTATGTTCCCATGGCTGTTGACGACAAGGAGTTCGGGGACGATAATGAATTATTCAAAGGTATTAATGTCTAGTAAATCTTCTATTGTTCTCTTTTGTTTAGAAGAATAACTAGTGTTTTGGAATAGCCATTATTGTGATTACACATAGCTATATCCAACGTTTTCATCTTCTTCTTTTTAGATTTTTTGGTTTAAAAATTCTAAGTTTGTTTGGAAGATGATGGTTGCAGTATTAATCTGTATGGTTTTATATCTAGTCTTGGAACAAGTTCGTGCCCTGAAAAGTGAACTAGATACTTCTTCCAAGAGACTTGAAGAAAAGATGGATAATCTAGAATCTAGAATTGATCTGATCGAAGATGAGCTTGAAGAATACATAGAATATGAGAAGAGTATACAAAGTAAGTGAAATGTTTTTACCTAGTAAATCTTTTATTTTTATCTTTTGTTTAGAAGAATAACTAGTGTTTTGGAATATCCATTATTGTGATTACACATAGCTATATCCAATGTTTTTCATCTTATTGTTTTTAGATTTTTTGGTTTAAAATTCTAAGTTTGTTTAGAAGATGATGGTTCCAGTATTAATCTCTTGATTTTAAATATTGCAATATTTTGATGGGATATGTGTGTTTACGTCAGTGAACTTGATTGTCCCATATTTTGTCAAAAGTAAAGTCGTTCATGAATTGATATGCAAATATTGATAAAAGGATGAATAGACTTTTGAAAAACACAAAAGTTAAGCCTATATTGTCAATTATTGATGTAAGATAGGTTAAAATCTTTTGTGATTCAAGGATTATGTCTATTTTGTGTCATTGTGCAAATGGTGATGAAACATAGAATGGATCCTTGTGTTATCCAAGGTATAGATCCTTATTGATCCATTTTTTTATGTATTACCGTGAAGGCTCCATTGTGTATCTCATGTTGAGCACGATACAACTAAGTCGATTTCTTATTGGCATGGTTGGTTGTTCCATGAGATGCTATATATTGAGCATTAAGAACTAAACTAATCAACTTGTGTGGTTGTTTAGTTTTTATTCCATAAGTTTTCCTATGTTGAGTACATATACGGTTAAGGTTGTCATGTTATATAATCTTAGTGGGGGTTCCATAATCTCTTATGTTGAGCCCAAATGAACTAAATCAATCATCTAGTATGGTTATTTAGTTAGCACTCCGTAAGTTCTTATCATGTTGAGCATAATTGACTAGGATAGTTATTTTTATGATTAACTTAGTCATTGTTCCATATATATTCTTATGTAGAGTGTGGTTAATTAAACTGATTACTCTTGTAATTAGTTTGGTTGAGTATGACAATTAGATTATTTGCAAGTTTCTTGTGATCAATCTAATTGGTTTTTTTAAGTCTCCATAAGTTTACTTGTGTTGAGAATATTTAGTCAAATTAATCTTGGTTTTCTTTGGTTAATTTGATTGAATATTTCTTATTGGATTCCAAATTAATACTTGTATGCAATTTGTTGAGTCTAAAGAAATCCTTCTTTTCTTTTGAAATTAAGGCCGCTCTTGTTGTTCATTAGGGAATGACATATTATGAGGGAGAGTTCTTTTGAACTTGTGCTTAATTTCCAAATCTTTGTGGGGAGTGCGGATCTGGAATATTAGAGGGGTTATCTTGCGTCTTTATAAACTCCTTGATGAATGCATTTAGCTTCGGCTTTATGATTGCATCTAAACAAGATGATACATATTTACCTTTGGTCATGAAATGTCTCTTATGGAAATTTCATTAGGATCCCGCTCTTGTACCTTTGCAATTTTATTGAAAAAAAGTGGGAGAATTAATTGTAGTTCACACTACAAATACTATGGTTTTCAGATCATTATGTAAGGGGGAGTGGTTTCCATGTGAGGTGGAGTATTGAATAAGTGGGAGTAAAGTATCACCATAGTATTGTTGTTGAAGTTGTGATGCAATTGGACTTTGAGGATGTGTAATAATTCTATGACAATGTACAACAATAATTGAGAACCGATGCTTTTCTCATTGTTATAGCTACGGATTTTCAACAACGATGATGCTAAACTTACAACCTTTGGGATCATTGGATTACTTGGAAGTGATGAAGATTTCGAGTATTGTTGAAGATTAGACATGTGGAATAGGATCTATAAAGTTTATTTATATATTTTTTGTATTCTATATGTATTAATAGTTTTGCCAATAAAATTGACAAAGGGGGAGATTGTTAGAGCACTGCTCGGTCGAACTCACATGCGTTGCTATATCAAGCATGTTTGACAATGTTAGTGATCAAAACTATAAAGTCTTGATTTCTAGTCTACTATATCTAAGGTCTCGGACTAGGATAAAAAGTGTAGTTGAGCTCAAGAACTCCATGGAAATTATCATACAAGATGAAGGACTACTCAAGGAACCAGTGGATCTTCATCGACTAAACGGTATGTGGAGATTTGAACTTATCTATCACTCAAAAGTCTATCTACTATATCTCCTATCTTGAGACAAAAGTCGTTTTACTATATAGACTAAAGATATACACATGTGACATTTCGAGCTGAGTATATCTCGCTTATCTATTTCTCGAAATGTGTGTTGATAAAGCTTTCGCTTTAGCCAAGTTCATCTTTGCCTGGTGACGAAAGTCATGTTATGTTTCAATCACTTTGGAAATTTCTCTGACGAAAACTAGTTCGTGAATAACAACTATATGACGTCCTCTGAGAATGTTTCACTGATTGAAATGAGAGTTTAGACAATATAACCACTGGGAGATATAAACATTATTGTAGTAACACATATATGTATAAGTCCTTAGCACTTGAACCAAAGTTTGCGAACTTTGTTGATCAAATGAAAACCGGAACTTGAGCAGTCAACCCAGTCCGCGAACAAACATAGTTCTCGAACCCGATAATTTCTGCTGGAGTTGAAGCTTGGTTTCAGTCCGCGAACTGACGGAAGTTCTCGAACCCGAGAATTTATGATGGAGTTTGTGAACTCCAACCGGTTACTTAAGTCCGCAAACCCAGTCCGTGAACTTGAGTGGTTATGTCTAAAAACGATGTTCGTGAACTTATTTAAATTATCTAAGGAATGTTATTGCCAACCACGGATTTATAGTTCATGAATCGATTCGAGTGAATCACATCATTTTTGCTTCAATTGTGTTTTGTGTAGTACATAAGATCTCATAGAAATTGAACAACTCTCTAACTAGTTCATTTGAGTCATTTGGACTAGTTATGGTGAAGAAAAATATGGTTGATATGAAAGTTATCATTTGGATAACCATTTGGTTGAATACTATTAAACCAACTATTGTACACGTTTGGGTACGGTTACACAAACCTAAAATCTTCAAGTACATGTGTGTATGGCAAGCTATGTTTTCGATCTAACGGTTGAGAGATATTAGCTTGTATCTAATCAGGTTCATATAACGGTGAATATTGAATGCTTTATTACTAAGCTAACATTGATTGCAAACCCTGATTTGAAAGACTATATAATGGAGAACTCTAGCAACTGGGGAACCTAATCCCCACACATTCTGTTTGATACTAGTTTGCTAAGCTAGAGTCGATTCTCCTTTAAACTTTGATTTGCTTCTTCTAAAACCAGGTTAACGACTTAAAGACTTCATTGGTATTGTGAAGCCAGACCGATAATACTTTTCTTGTAGTTGTGTGATATGATCTTGTTATTTCTATCGTACGAGTATAATTGTAATAATTGGCTTTAGATTTATATCTCTGATAGGCAAGATATAAAAGTAATCACAAACATCTTCATCTCATCGTTTGTGATTCCACAATATCTTTTTTCGATGCGTTGATTAAGACTATTGTGAGGTGATTGATAAAACTGGGCTGTTCTTCGGGAATATAAGTCTGGTTTTATTTATTGGTTCATGTTTACCTTGATTTATCAAAACATGGAACAAAAACTCATAGGTTTATTCGTGGGAGACGGATTTATCTATCTTGTAGACTTTTCTGTGTGAGACATATTTGTTTGCTAAAGTCTTCGACTTTGGGTCGTAGCAACTCTTAGTTGTGGGTGAGATCAGATAAGGGAATCAAGTGCGCAGTATCCTGCTGGGATCTGAGGCGTAGGAGCATAACTTTACCTTGGATCAATGTGAGATTGATTGGGGGTTCAACTACAGTCCAAACCGAAGATAATTTGGATTAGGCTAGTGTTTGTAGCGGCTTAATACAGTGTGTGTTTAATATGGACTAGGTCCCGGGGTTTTTCTGCATTTGCGGTTTCCTCGTTAACAAAATTTTGGTGTCTGTGTTATTTCTTTTCCGTATTATATTTTGTTATATAATTGAAATAATACAGGTTGTGCGTTGTTCAATCGATTAGAATATCCGACCTATTGGTTGTTGATTTAAATCGATTGACACTTGGATATTGGTCTTTGGGACCATCCAAGTTATCTCTCTTTGATTAGACTCGCGAATCATATTTTTTTGAGTAAATCAAATCGAGAAATTGAGATAATAACTCCTTGAGTATTTTTTATTGATTGAGTCTAGTTGATTCTCTAGAAAAATAACTCGGAGTTGTCCATACAAATTGCTAATCGAAATATTGGGTGAGGTTGTTAGTTTTCATTATCCATGTCCCCAATTGCAGTCTCCAGGTTATACCAGTACACAGTTTCTTGAATTACATACTTTATATTCAGCTTGTCCCTATTGAAAACCACAGCATTCCTAGCTTTCCAAACTGTCCACCAAACACATGCTCCCATCTTCAGTTTAGCATAATCTACACCTTCAGCCAACCACTGCATCACATGGATTTGTATAGTCATACCAGGTTGCTCATCTGTTCTGAGACTAAGAGGTGAAGCAAAAATAATTGCTTGAGTTGCTGGGCATCGTAGAAACAGATGCTCACTGGTTTCAACCTCCCTGTCACACAGTCTTCAATCATCGTTGATCTCATGAATATGTTTTTTTATATTGCTTGCCACTGGGATACCATTCTTAAGTAATCTCCACATAAAGACCTGAATTTTAGGTGGAATATGTTTTCCATTCCAGAATTTCTTCCATGGAAACTCATATTTGGTTGAAGTTGATGGAGTATTGTCATTCATAGTCTTGAGAAAATATTTTGAAAAGAATTCGCCTTTTGGATGAGGAGTCCATAGAAGCTTGTCTTCATTGTTGTTTCTAATCCCTTTAGGTATGTAAATATCCATTATCTTTGCAACTTCAGTTTGGGTGAATAGATGATGCAGCTTGTTTTCATCCCATCTGTGTTCTTCTTGGATAATAAGATCCTTCACTTTTTTTATGTTGTGTGATTCCTGTGATCTCCCTTCAAGTTTCTTATTTGGCAGTCCTGGTATCCAAGGGTCATTCCAAATATATATATTCTTACCAGTCACTACTGACTAACAACATCCATCTTTCGTATCCTCTCTCACAATCAGCATAGCATTCCAGGTGGATGAACAACAATTTGGCTTCTTTACCTCCCAAAAGTTTTCTCCTTTTACGTACTTAACCTTCATTATCTGGCCCCTTAAACAATCTTCATCATCCAATAGCTTCCAAACCAATTTAGCAATCATGGCCTTGTTTAAATTCTTCAAAGATTGAATTCCCAAGCCTCCCTTCTCCTTTTCGAGTTCAAATTGATCCCAATTTATGAAATGCATCTTTTTTACCCCCTGTCATGACCCCTGCAAAAATTCCTTATGATTCTAGTCAATTGAGATAGTGTCTTCTTGGGAAGGAGAGAAGTGGCCATATAAAAAGGTGGGATCAAGCCTAGATCCATCTTAATCAACATGGTTCTTCCTACATGAGTCAAGAAGATTTTCTTCCACCTAGCTATTTTAGTAACAAATTTGTCTTTAAGGAATTCATGTGATGATATAAGATAAGCTTCTTTGAAAAGTTGGTGACCAAAGTATTTATCAGTACACTCCATCTACTGCACCCCTAGCATGATGGAAACTTCCAATCTTCTATGACTTTGCACACCTTTACTGAAATAGACAGCTGACTTCTGCATATTAACATTTTGGCCTGACCAAGCAACATATATAGACAATATCTGGAGCAAAGTACTGATGGTTTTGTTGTCCAGAGTACCAAATAACAACAAGTCACCTGCAAACATTAAATAAGATACAATAAGAGCATTCCTGCAAGCTCTATACCCATTATACAAGGAATTATCCTCCATTTTCCTCATCAACCAAGACATCACTTGATAACAAAGGATGAAAAAGTATGGCGACAAAGGACAGCCTTACGGTATACCCCTTTCACTCACAAAAAAGCCTTTTTTCCTTCTCATTTATTACTATAGAGAAGCTAGCCACGCTGAAGCAGTGCATTATCAATGCATGAGTGTGGCCAACAATTCCAAATATTATAGAAAATGATTTAAAAACCTCCATCTAATCCTATCATAGGCCTTGCTTATATCTATCTTTAAAGCAAAATCTTGAGGAATTGATTTAGAGTTTGACATGGAGTGAAATATTTCTTTAGTTGTCACTATATTGTCTATAATAAGCCTACCAGGAATAAAAGCTGATTGAACTTGGTCAACTAGTTTGTCTAGGTGCCCTCTAAGCCTTTGAGCCAAGCCAGGATCTTTGTAATTACTTTATACATAATATTAGTGAGAGCTAAGGGTCTAAAATCAGAAGGAGGAGTTGGATGTTTCACCTTGGTATCAACACAATGTTTGTATGATTTATACCCCTAGGAAGTATTTCTGAAGCAAAACAATGTTGAATGGTGTTCGTAACCTCATCTCCAACAATTTCCCATCACCTTTTATAGAATAGCGCAGGCATGCCATCAGGTCCGGGAGATTTTAAACTTTTCATCCTCTTTAGAGTATTCCACACTTCCTCCTTTGAAGGAGCCCTTGAGAGATTATCATTACTCATGTTATCGATCTGAGAATCAACTTGTAGTTGAATCTGGTGTCAATCTTCCTCTGGGTCCTTCTTGAACAGATTTGAGAAATGATTAACTAAATAATGCACAATATCATTAGCTTCAGTCACCCAAGTACCACTAGGGAGTTGTAAGGCAACAATCTGATTCTTTTTCTTCCTTTGCATGACAGACATATGAAACACTCTAGTATTTTTGTCCACATTTGGTATCCATTTGACTTTTCTCATATGTTCATAGTATCTTTATTGCATAAAATTAAGATTCTTAATCTCCTCACAAAGATTTTTCTCTTCCATTCTGGTATCTCTTAAGTGTGCCTCCATTTGCACCTTTAGCAATTTGTTTTTGCAGTCTTCCACAACTCTAAAGATGTTCCCAAAAGTTTTCCTGCTCCACTCATTTATCTCCTTCCAACATCCATCAGTTTCCTGATAGTGTCTAGCTGTCTCCCAAACCAACACTTGTGAACCACATATTTAAATCCTGGATGCTCAATCCAATAATCTTCAAACTTGTTGGAATATTTTCTCCTCCTCTTATTTGTTCTATTGGTATTCACCAGAATGGAGGCGGGTCACTGCTTATCCTTGGAAGATGAAGAACACCATTATCAGGGAACATAAAAACCCAATCAGCATTACACATTACTATGTCCAACCTCTCGAAGATGGGTTTGTACACTACAAAACCATTAGACCATGTAAAAGCAGGGCCAGTAAATCCCATATCAATTAAACTCCTCTCTTGTATAAAGTTTATAAACTCAGTGTTAATATTACTTAATTTATGTCTTCCTCCATGCTTCTCACTAATTGATTTGATTGCATTAAGATCTCCAACCAAGCACCATGGATTGGATGATTGGGCAGCATATTGAGATAGACCTTGCCATAATTTATTTCTCAAATGGTTCTGAGGTGTACCATAGACACAGAGCAAGTCCCACCCACTTCCTACCAGTTGATGTATCCGACAATGTATAATATTCTTATCAGCTCTGATGATTTCTAAATCAACACTATTTTTCCATAGCAGTACACTTCCATCACTTCTACCAATTGCAGGAATATATTTAAAATTATCAATATCCAGTGAATTGAACAAGTTATCAGCATTTGACTCACCTATCAAAGTTTCCGTTAAGAATGCAATTTGGGGTTTACAAGCCTTGAGAAACGCCTTCAGATTGCGGAATGTCGAGATGTTTCTCAATCCTCGACAGTTCCAGGAGAAAATCAACATCTTCCCTATGCCTGATTTTGGGCAGCCACCACACCCTTCTGAGTGTTGCAATTGTGAATAATCTTCTTCGTTGGTGTATCAATCTCCATAGGAATCGCCGTTATTTTCGATCCACTCGTGTAACCACCATCACCACTCTCTGGTTGCTTGTTGCTTGGTATCCACGCTGATCTTTTCCACTCAGATTTTTTATTTCTTGAGTTGTTTTCTGCCAGAGATGTGGAAGAAGACGACACAGTGTCGTCTGTGCTTTGAGTTTGTAAATTAGGGTTTGTCTGTGATAGGAAAACATTTGGGTGTATAATTTCATTCCCTATTTGGATGGATACATCCAGCGGGTCTTTTGTGGTTTGGATCCGTTTATATTACCCATTTGATAATTCTCTTTTGTGGAAGTATCGACCACCTCAGTCCTACGTGTAGCATACTCTTCTCCTGTCACATGAAGTGTATCATTTGTTTTCTTTCGAAAATGCTATCTATACACCGGTTTTAGACACCAAATGTATACACCGCCTACGTGTCAAAGTGTGGTTGGTCCATTCTTTAAAACAGGCCCCCTATTTTTCCTGGTGGGGTTGGTTGGGAAGAGATCAATGGTAGAAAGCTGGTGTAAAAAAACGGTGTACCTGTAGCACTTTCGGTTTTCTTTTCTGCCACAGTCGACATGACCTGCTCCACGTTTTTGTTTTTCTACCATAAATTTGTTATTAAAACTAGGTGGTTTTCTTGGATCCGCTGTCGTCTTTCTAGCAGGATTTTTTTCTGTACCAACCTCAGCGGCAACCAATTGGACATCATCATAAGTTGTTGTGTTCCCTTCTGCCAACTTGTGTTTATCTGCGTCATACCCAACTTTGATGTATTGTATAATAATGTCCCTCATTTCTCTTCTATCGTCGTTGGATCCATCCATCCCCAGCGCTTTCAAATCTAGATGGAGGTGACGTGTGTCATCCATTCTCTTGCCTTCGATCAATGGTTCTTGAACGTTCATATTCAACCTCTGTACTGCATCAATGCACCGACTAAGATTGATAACCCCTGGATTGTTAGTCTTGTAATAAGCTCTAATATCTTCATTGTATCTTGCCAGTGATCTATCATTCATTCTTGCTACTATTTCCTCTGCAATGAGATTTGGTTCTTCCTCCAATTTCTTTGACAAAAATAGGCATTGCTTCATTTGGTGACCAAACCCACTAAGACCTCAGAAAAAACCCAACCCTAAAAAAAAAAGCTCTTAACTCTCAAATGAAAGTTAGACAAAGAACAAGTGAAAACAATCACTAGGTAAAGCTAGACTCACAAATCTTTGATAGATAAATCACCCATGAAGGAGAGAAAAAAATCATCAAAAGATAAAGAAAGTCGAAAACTTGACCAAAGTCAAAGTACCGACGGCCAGAAGTGATCAATGTCTACTTGTAGTTGTGTAACGAGAATCTGAGTTTTTAGCTAGTGAAATAATGAGAATTGCCGGAAATTACTTGAATAATCGAAATATGTGTGGTCCATTTTCAGTGGCATTACACCAGAATCTTTGTAGATTGAAGGTTGAATCTTGTTGTAAGCCTGACCGACTAGTTGGAAAGTAAATTCAAACAATCAATCTAAGTCGGTGGTCAAAGATGTGAATAATCGAACTGTTTGGATAGGATAGAAAGATGAGGTCTATATAATTCTCCAGGAAAACTATAATCTCCATAATAATATTGATTGCAGTTTCTTTAATGGTTACCCGACAGCTCTTGATTAATGTCCGTTTCAAAGGTTTTGGTTGGCAAAGTGAAGAGTAACTCCATCTATGGCGACAAATGACACCCCACCACGCTACGATTCTAAACACACTGAATCCATCAGTAACTCATCTCATAAACCGCTAGATGATCCAAAAACAAGTGTTGAGGAGGAACTGCTTAATGATGCTAATACAATTGATACAGTGATTAAGCACAGCCACGAGTTAGTTAGAAAACCGATATTGGTAAGAGTCTTCTTCATTCCCAAATGTTTTGTTTTAGGACTTTAAGTCATTCTTACCGTAATTTCAGTCTTTATGGAAGCCATCTTGAACCTAGAATACACAGAAACTTCAAACTTGTAAGATACATTGATATGTGCAGCCTCAGAGAGCTGCCGGTGTGCCTAAATTTGGCAGTTGGGATGCACATGATTCTTCTTCTGGGGACGGTCCTGATGGATTCACCTGGATTTTCGAAAAAGTTAGGGAGGAGTCTAGCGGAAAGGCGACATCTTCTGAGGTATTATTATTGCTCGTGAACTTTCTTCATAGAAGTTTTATTTTCTTTACTATTGCATTGCGTCGATGGGGTTTGCTAGACTGCATTACCTGTTATTTAGAGTTGTCTAATTTTTCTTTAAAAAATTGTTAATTAAGAGTTTCGGCGTCTAAGGCCCATAACTTCATTTGTGCTAGTCACCTGGACGTCAAACTACAATTAGTGGGAATCGTAGCAATGAGTCTATGCTCGGTGGACAGGATGCGTCAGACCGTTCTCATGAATTTACCACCGGGAATAACATTTATTTTGACAATCTGTGGAGGGAGGGCAGTGAAAAAGATCGGTCTGATCCTGAAAGTATAAGGAAACCAGGGAATCCTGAAAGTGCAAAACAACCTGGCTCTATTGATACCAAGGTAAAGCGATTTAAGTTCAAGTGCTTTTTTGTTGGGTTTCTGCATCTTTTATAAGTCATTAACGGTTATGTTGTTTACTTTCAGAGGCATCGTTGGTATCAATGGTGGCGTAGCAAAAGATAAATTGTCTGCACAGAGTGAACACTGAACAATGAAATTTGAAACCTGTATCTTGCTGTATACTGTATTATTTTTATTTTTATAATTTTTGATTTTATATTAACGAAAAATAACTTATAAGCGAAATCAATTGCTTAAACAGGGAATGGAATTGCTAGGATAGAAACTACAGTTATCGATATTTCCTTCTTTCATAGTTAGTCGCTTTTCTTGCTTAACCTTTTCCTATGAATTCAAGATTAATCTTTACTTAATGGTGTGACATCTATTTGAGCTGTTTTCCCTTGCTAACCACCCTCTGAATGACAAAAAGAGAAGAAACTAGTAAAAACTAATGCACACTTTAAAATCCTGAATGATGAACGTAATTACTCAAACATGGAAAAAGGACCAGTTCCTGTAATAGCTCCTCCAAGTTACGTAATGGCTATCAAGGAAAGTGTAACCAGTAATGGCTATCAAGGAAAGTGTAACCATCATCGGTAAGAATGTCTTAACTAATAGATGTAAGAACTGAAGTACCTAGAATTAGCTTTTCATCATTAAAAAAAAAAGGACCAAATGCAAGGAAATGAAACTCACCCACTGCGTTAGACGATCACCAGGTGCACTTAGGGGATCGTCATGTACCTAACCAGACAAAGAAAGAACATATTAGCTACAGTAGTAAAAAGAGGAAAGACGGAAGAGGAAAACCCCAATAGTCTGTAGGCACATGAAGTAAATCAAGGAAGAACTGTAAGATGTGTGTTTTAAGGAAACAGAGAAAATCATGCATCTTTTTCTGCGGCTCATGTTACCTCCAATAAATCGAATTAATATGCAAAGGGGAAAAAAAGGAGAAACCAAAATAAATTAAACCATAAAGATACCACCCACAACCACAGCAACTGACGTCCTTGCTATACATTGTATTAATTCGCGAAGACCTCCGCTGGCAACTCCTTCACCCTCCAGCTAAATAAGAAATTCAGTCATGTCAATTTTACTAAAGAACCCAAACGATATACAACAACAAATTCCATCTAGGGTAATATACTTCCAGGAAAAAAGTTAACCATTCATATCTAAAACAAAATTGCATTCCTAAACAGGTTTGACCTTTTTCCCTGCAGGTTGTTGCAATGAATGTGTAATATTTGCCACCTGCAATGAGAGATGTAACAATGATATACTCCAGAACCATAAACAAACGACTAATTTTAGGATCTGCACCTCTGGAACCCATTAAACAGAGAATTAATTAGCTTCTCGCATTCTCGCATCCACTCCAACTTGGGTACAGAGAAGAGAGAACTAGTACTATAATTACAATGGGACAATTAGCTTCTCGCATCCACTCCAAGTTGCGAGGATCAGCAATTGAATCCTCTAGAAACCAATTACGAATTCAGATATGGTTATACTCAAGTAAGGAAACATAATTATACTCTCAGGGCAGCTAAAGTTATGCAATTTTATGCCTAAACAAAGATAGTGATGCAAATTTTGCACAAAAGATACAAATGCTGATTAACTTACTATAACCAAACATGGTGCCTCGATCACAGACCATCACATACGGGTTACCAGCTAACCTAACCTTCTCTGCAGATTGTCATAACCTGTAAAAGAACTGAGACATGTTATATAAAATTTACCATATATGTAAAAGTTCAGCTGGAACATGCACACTATGAAAGACAATAAGCCTTGAATATATTAGCACTTTGAAACCACGAATTCATATGCTAAGCATGTGAAGGAAAACACAATAAAATATCTGAACGGAAAAAAAAAAAGGCATTTGATAGACACTTACAGAAGAAAAACAATTTGGCCTTTTTAATGTTGATAATTTTTCCAGTCTTCGCAGCTGCAACTACAAGGTCTGTCTGTCACAATTAAAAGATGTCGACATGAATTAAAAGTCGGGTAGCACACTTATTCTTACTAAGAAAATGAGGTTTTCTTATTAAATGCAAGCCTCTGCAGAGTGACTAAAACAATAATATTCAGCGAGAAAAATGACAAAAGATGCAAACCTGACGGCATAAGAAAGCAGAAATCTGGATAAAATCAGCAACCTTTCCAACAGCTTCACACTGCATGACATTAATTTGACATTGACTTCGTTAAAACTTCCTAAAGGATTACTGGCAAATTGACATGAAATCCAGGCTAATCTCTTTAGGCATAGAAGAACTCACGTTACTAAGAGGAAACCACAAATTTACCTGCCAATTCTCATGCGCATCAGTAACAACAGGTAAGTCATATGCAAGTTTAACTTTTTCAAGGATCTACATTTGCAAACAATAGTATGTAAAGTTGAGTCCAAAGTAAAAGAAAATAGAGAGCACTGGTACAACTTTTACGTGTGCTTTAAAGCATTAGAGATTCAGTCATATATGATAATTAACATCTCAAATGAAGAAACATATAGTAATTGGATATAAGAAGAAGCCCAGGTTATCACATTCAAGTTCAACTTGACGAGGTTTTCTGGAAAAATCAAAATATAGAGCGTGCTCATGTATACGTCCATGTATGGCTTACACTTTCTAAAAGACCCATAGTTTCATCATCCATGATCGAGGTTAGGTGGCACACCCTCATTCGAGGGGTAAACATCACAAATCCCATCCACTATAATAAGGGGACCAAACACAAGCCCTTTCTGACGTTAATCTCATATTTAGGAGCAACACTATATAGGAATTCTTAATTTAGACAGTCATTATGGTAATTGAGTGCACATCATTCACCCATACTGCTTAAGGGTGAGAAGTTCCAAACTACTAGACAAAGGACGACTCAATTTCTTCTAGGTAAGGGCTACAATTACTCAGGTTAATCGAAAGTCAACAAAAACAAGCATGAACAAATGGTATTACTACGTAACGAAATTTCAGTAACCACTAAAAAAGTGTTCAATGCTTACCTTCAAGCCTTAAACCAGGACCACGAAACGACTTAGACAATGTACGATTAGCTTTATCGAAGCTCGATTTAAACACAGGGGCACACCAACACTAATTAAGCAAGCCATATGTGCAAAAACTTACACATTAGTAAAAAATTAACATTTTGATGAACAAACAAGTGAATGAAGACTAAACCCAATTTTCAGCAAATAAAATTCAACCATATTATAACAAGGAAGAAGAAAATTAAGAGCAGAAAAATATTTACTTGTTGGTGATGTGTGTGATACGTTTAGCCAACAGGAACTGCAGTTACATTTGACAGATAGGCTACATGAGCAACAGAACAATCTGAATCTATCAATAGCGAAAAATGACACCCCTCCACGCTATGATCCTGGATTCACTAAATCCATCAGAACGATCTCAATTAGCTGGCACACTGGATAATCCATTGATTATTTCCTATCCCCACAATCTCATTTCTACAAAAACAAAATAAACTCCAGAAATACAAATGTAAATACCTTTGCAATATGTGATCCTTGTACACTCATTTTACACAAATCTTTTCAGGTCAGAAAGACTTTATAATTCTTACTGGCTTGAAGATAACTATTGGTATCCACCATATAAACCATATATGGTGTTCGTTTAATCAATAGCTAAATGAATCAACAGTAGAAACATAAATCGCTCCATAATTTTGACACCGGAATGTCAGTTTAATCAACAGCTAGATGCATCGCTAAGCATATGATGGTTATAATGATACACCGAGTCCACATGAGAACAATTGTAAGGATAAGAAGAAAAGGAGTAAGGGGTTTCTTTAAAGATACAGCTCAGGAAGGAGAAGCGATAACATGTAGGTCTTGGTGTCAAAAAAAAAAAAAGATATCAGAAGATATCTACGAGCCATTTAACCTTTCAAAGGCAAAAAATTTCCATAAAACAGTGCAAGTTAACCTTTCAGCTTTGCTCAATGGGGATATAATCTCTTCCAAACACTTCATGCTTCATTGTTTCTCCAGTAAGGAATAAACTCTGACGGATTCCAACATATTCCAAGGAAAGAGAAAAATTTAAAATATCATATTTCAAGAGTATAAGATGCACGAATTAATGGTGCAATGTCAATAAAACCAGAGAATAACCAATAAGCTACCACAATCATCATCATCAGTGCTACAAAATGCTAGTTCATGAAACGACCATGATGGAACCAACAAAGTATAATACAAGACTGACAACAGTGAAAAGAATACCTCGTCGCTGATGCTGAAGTGCCACTCAAGTTGGTGGCCCTGACAACTTTCACGCTGCCACCTCTGCCCGATGACTACAAACCCAGCAGAGCTGCAGCCACGACAACAGACCAAAGAGCATTTGCATCCTTAACTTGAAACTTGAATGTGCCAACAAGTTGTGTGTTTCTTCCACCACACTTCACAAGGAAGCCCATAGTTATCTCCCTTTGGAGGACTGTCAGAAGAATCCAAGTAGACAGCATCACTAGGTTCAGGCATAGCTGTGACATAGGTACTCTCACTGATTGTGGATGCACTTAAACTTGCCTCGACATCATGAAATGAACAGAGGATAGCATTCATGTCTATATTTTCCTCTCTTGTCACCAATTTTAATCCGGGGAAACTATTGCTTTCTTCCGAAAGAGTTGGATTTTCGCCCTTCTCATCAAAGAACTGAGAGTGGTGCAACTCTTCTAGTACTTCCAAGTTCCAATCTTTGATATTCTAGCTATCTTCTCTCCTTCCTCCATATCCATTCGAGACACTTCATTGCGGTGCAAAGCATCCCGAGAGACATGTTGCTGCAATCAGGCTGTATTGGTAGATTCTCATGCTGACTCGGTGTGAAGACGAAATGTTTAGACATGAACATCGCAGCAGAAGTTTCAACTTCATCTCCACCAACATCACTGTCCGCAGCAGCATATGTCGAAGCCGTAAGAGACAAAACTCCCCATTCATTTCCACGAGAGAAAGCTCCCTCTCCTTGTTCCTCACTGTCCCACATTTTTAGGTTGATTTAAGTGTTCCCAGGACATCAGGCGTAAAACAACTTTATCAGATCATAAACCATAAAGTGCGTCAAAGGTGTAATAACATTAAGAACTTTAAATGCTTTCAAAAGAAAAATAAAAATACTGAAGACATTTTTGAATTCTGCTACTGGAATCAAGTCATTTATCTTTCTTTATCCCTTTTGCAGAAAGGCAAGCTGCATCCCCAGGCAAAGATATGTTTATAGGTCTGTCTAGAGTGAGCTGTAACTAAACTGCTGTGATTTGACACAATATATTGGATTGGATTGGGGTTATCGAATGTAACAGAAACTTCATTTACATACCAATGTATCTGCACTAAACATTTTAACAATTGAAAAAGGAAAGATTAGAGTCACCGGTATCTAAGAATGTTTTGATATATATTCAAGATTAAATACCAATGTGAAAAGATTTCCAGTTCATAAGAGATTACAATTCTCTGTTAGGTTTTGTTATCTAATTAAGGGTGCAACAGAGATGCATTTTATCAGATTAACCTATGCTCATAGCATGATTGGGATAGTATTTCTACAACATTACATGATAAGTTATCCGTAGCGCAAAATTTTGACATTAGAGGTCAATAGATGTGTTGAAGTATCAACCATGACCTTAATCCTAGACCGAATGAAGCGGATTCACATATCTCAGACGCAACCCTAATCCACAAAAATGAACAAGAAGACAAATAACTCTTCATAATACTTGATGAGAAATGATTTGAATCGATAATTCAAACTTAAAGCAGTAACTAAAACACAGAATCAGTAAGGATAGTGAAATATTGATAAAGGAACAAACTTTAGATAATTTAAAACCTTACATCATCAACTGGTAATAACCCTAGTCATGGATTTAAAGCCAAAAGCAGGGGAATATAGTATGTAAGAATCTTAGAAATCAAAGCTCTTTCATGGCAGTTCTTACTGTAGAAAGTCACAGAAGAAAAACAACAAAATTACCTATCCTGTAAACTGTAATTGCTACATTTTAATCTGCAAGGGTGAACCTAGCTAAGTAATAGGGGAACCAAACCTGGGAAAGCAACAGAAATCTATTCATAAACAATTTTTGATAATATTTAGAAGAAATAAAAAAAGGCACACATCGATTAACATCGGAAAACATTCATCATATTAGATCATCTTCATCAACATTTACATCAGAAAAACCACATGTTAACGTTTTCCAAATTAGGGTTTGAAAAACCCACAAAAGACCAACTACTACTATTTAGTACTATTACTTGTTCTTCACCTACACATTGATTAACATACCAAGATTTATACTCCCCAATTCCATTAAAAACCTTAAACCCTTTAATAAAAACCCTAAACCCTAACTTTAGTTAAAGAGTTTATTAAAGAACTCCTTTTGAAGAGCTTCTATCTTTGGATTCTTCTCCTTCAGAACCTTCACTTCTTCGACAATTTGAAACTTGACTTTCTCTCCATCAACGGATGAATCTTCAATTTCAGTAATTCTATATATCTTAGTCTTATTCTCTTCTACCATCAAAGCCTTAAAGATTTCTTGACCCACCACAATCATCAAACCCAAAGCACCACCCAATACAACTTGGAATCCATTAGCAGAGAGTTCACACTTACCAGAAAAAGAATGTTTCTGAAATGATAATTGAAGGTCGCCGTAGAAGAGATCTCATTTTATTTGAAGCAAAGAAGGAAGGTCCCTTTCTTTCTATGGGTGTGGCAAACATTCACCCACTAAGGCCCCTTTCATGTTTGCCACTTAAGCATCCAATGCGGAGGTGTCAAACAGTCAAACCGGCCTGGCTAATTTGCCACTTAGCCAGGCCAGGTCAAGTTTCTACCCTCGGTCCAGTATACACCGTTAGGTGTTTATTATATCGCTAGCGGTTTCTGTAAGACCTGCAAGTATAATTTAAACCGTTGCATAGAATCTGATCTAACTGCCATAAATCTCCCCCTATAAATAACACATTCCTCTACTATTTTAACTCACACCTTCTCTTCTCTACTCTTCATATTTGTTAATCTAAAACAAATTTCATCATCTAACTCTTTCATTCACTCGTATTGTATAATTTCTTCAATATGTCTAATCTAGTACTCAATCTAAACAACAAAAGAAGAAGATTAGGGGTCCAAAATTTACCGTAGCCGAAGATGAAACCATTTGCAGAAACTATGTGTTCTTTACACAAGATAGTATCGATGGTGTCAGTCAACAATCTACCAAGCTGTGGGATAACATATTTGCTAACTTTCGTCAAGAAACTATGAACATCAATGAGCGTGATGCAAATTGATTGTCCAGTCGCTTTGTTACAATCAACTCCCAAGTTGCCTTGTATGTCGTTGCTATAATGCAATCTGCTCGTGGTCGAGAGAGAGGTTTTGTAAATGTTGATGTCGAACGAAAGTGTCGAACTGATTGGCACCATAAATATGGGACAAATTTTGCTTATGAAAGTTGTTATCATATTTTGAAAGTGTTGCCTAAATATAATCCAGAAGTGTTAGCAAACATGCAGAATATACCTGCAAGTTCACCATACACTTCTTCACCTTCGACGCCAGCTTCACAACCATCTCAATCATCTCATCCCCCTTCAGATAATCCATTTTCTTCACCAGAAACGACAATTCCAACTTGAATATCAATACTGCAATTAAGAGAAAATTATTAGGAAGAAATCATGCAAGAGCAGCGAGAAAAGCTGCCCAAGAAGGAGAAGCAAGTGAAGGAGGTACTAGTACTATGGAAACTTTGATAGAGCATCAAAAGATCGTCGAAAAACAAAGAGTTGTAGACCGCAAGTTCTTGACTAAGGAGATGAAAAAACATCGACTAACTCAAGAAAAATTTGTTTCAAACTATGACAAGAATAAGATTCTAAATGCAAACACCGAAAAAATGAATCCCAGACAATTGATGGTATGGGAGATAGAGATGGACAGGTTAACAGAGGAATTGGAAGAAAAAAGAAACAAGAGAAACATGGAAAAACAATTTGGGGTTCAAGCTGAAGATGAGGATGATGAAGACGACGATGAAGTAGTGCCACTTAATTAAATAATGTATCAGCTTATAATTTTAATGAAGTAGTGCCACTTAACTAATTAACGTATCAGCTTTAATTTTAATGAATTGTTCTACTTTTTCTATTACATTAAAACTTAAACTATTTTTTTTGTCATTACATTAAAACTTTAACTTGACAACATCCATGAAAATATTATTAAGCGTAACATCCCATTCGAGTTATTAAAAACTCCTCAAGAATTCGGTAATGCGCTTCGTATTCGAAATCTTTTTGTTTCCATCTTCGCTACTCGTCTCGAGTTCGTATTCCCAATTCAGCATTGGTCTCACCTCTAAGACGGTATCGAGTGACAATCCTTTTCATAGCTATAAAATCTACAAGCTCTTTTTTGATATCCATGAATCGCCAAAACAAATCAGCATGATCCCGTTATGAGGATTACATGTCTCTGTGCAGAAGGCACCATGAATTTTACCCAAATAAATCATACTAGGTAAACCGCTCATCCGTCGTTCTTCACCTCTCTTCGGGTAGTATATTACAAGTTTCTACAAAGAGATAAATATTCATCTTCAGTGAATCTAGGATCATCCATAATTTAACCAAAAATTGGATATTTAACCCGAAATTAGAGAAAGTTTTTGTAGAGAAGTGAGTGATGTGTGATTTTGAAACGGTTAAAGTATAGGATTTATAAGGAATGCTAGCGGTTGAGTCTTGACCGCTAGATATTCAGTCTAGACCGCTACTTTTAATAACCGTTAAAAAATTTAAACTTATAACAGCTACAAAACAAAATTATGGAACAACAAATAAAACTTAAACAATTAAAAATAAATAAAATAAATAACAAAAGAAATAATAAAAAAAAACCAAAAAAAAATGAAACAACACTACTCAATTCGTAAAAAACCAAAACAGATGAAACAACACTACTCAATTCGTCCTCCATCTCTTCCAAACTCAGACCACAAATTCGCTCTGAGATCTTCCCTTAACCTGTTATACAGAGTTATGTTCTCAATATGACCGGTCATTTGCGCATAGTTCCTTGCATGTAATCCTCTTGCTGGTATAATCTCAGGCCCTAAGTCTTCATCTTGATGGTTAGTCCAATTTTTATTACGACGAGTCTCCTGGATAACCATGTTATGCATAATGTTGCAAGTCAGCATAGTCTTATGTTTCACGAGCACTTAGACCACGATAAGGCCCACAAATGATTGCAAACTTCCGCTTCATAATTCCAAAAGCCCGTTCCACATCCTTTCTCATATTCATTTGTTTACTATTGAAATACGAGTATGAAACCGGCAGGTGGCTGACAGTAACATTGAACTAAAGTTGATCATTTTGGATAAATTCCATCTGCAAGATAATAACCATGTGTGTAGTAATTTCAGTTGATATCGAAGTTTACCTGAGGAGAAATTCCATTCTTTAAATCTTCAAACAAAAGCGATTTGTGTAAAACATTTATATCGTTTTGAGATCCCGAGAGACCAAAAAAAGTGTGCCATATCCAATAATCATAAGAAGCAATAGCCTCAAGGATCACCGTTGGTTTGGCGTATTGACCTTTATACTGACTGGCCCAATAGGTAGGGCATCCGGTCCATACCCAATGCATGCAGTCAAGACTACCCAGCATTCCGGGAAATCCCCTTTCCTAATTTTGCTTTAATATTTCTCTAACATCTGCATCAGTTGGTTTTCGTAAATAGGTAGGACCAAAATGATTAATTATTATTTCGCAAAACAACACAAGATACTTGTATGCAGTTGTTTTTCCAATGCGAAGGTACTCATTATTAGAATCTGGAGGTTTGCCATACCCTAAAATCCTCAAATCCGAAGTAACCTTTTGTTCAGGGCCATGACCCCTAATATTCAGTGCATCATACTGATAATTAAATTGAGGTTCTACCTGACAAAGCTCACCAATAATCTTTAGCACCAAATGTATGGGCATGCGGAATCGTCCTAGGAAATTTTTATCAGAGAATACACAGTCAGGAAGAAAATAATCATGCATCGGCTTCTCGTGCCATTCATCCCGACCACGGTATGTGTATCTTCTTGTGAACACTTCTCTTGGCTCTGGATTTCTAGGTATTTGCCTCAATGAATCTAGATGCATCAAGGTGTTGGTTAGTTCTTTATCTTCATCTGACTCACCATCAATTTGTTTCAAGGCCTGAACGAATATTCGTTGTTGTTCTTCAAATTGATCCATATGAATACGCACTTCTTCGTCAAAAGAATCCATATCTATTGAGTTGAAGAAAAAAAAAATTAAACAGATGATTAAGGTACAAAAGAGTGAGTAAAGATAGAGTTAATGAGAAAATGAGGTGCGATTAAATTTAATTGAATGTGGCGAATTATAAATAAACGTTGGGGAAGTAGCCATTACTTCACTAAAATATAAGCGATGAGTACAAGACCGTCCGGTTTTAAAAATCGGTTTAGACTAGGACGCTAGCGATGTAGACTCGACTGCTAGCGGTTTCTTTAAAACTGGTCGCTCTTTTATCCACCGAAATGGTGTAGACTCGACCGCTTATGTTTTCTCCCATAGTGGTGTGGCCAATTTTCCAGGACAACTGGCATGGAAAATGGAGGATTTTGCCATTTGCCATAGGAACCGGCCTAAAGCTAGATATATAAAAACCGCAAAAGTGAAAGACTCACTGGGATACTTTGCTGGTTTTTTAGGTTGATATGGTTCGATGAGATTAAGTTTAATAGTATGTGTGATGAATGGTATGGATGATCTCATATACATCATCACTTATAATTTTAAGAGCCTGTGTTCTTTTCCACTTGATTAACTTAAAGAAGAAAAAAAATGAGGAGAAAGGTTAAGTTGTATTAAAAGAAAAATATAATAAGGCAAAGATTCCCCCATTTTACAGATTGTATGTTGATTACATTCTATCAATGACTACCTTCAAATGATTTATTAAATCTCTAAAGGTTAAATATTTGAACCATTGATTCATGTTACCCCAATTGTAGATCAAAAGTTTAACCTCATTGATGATTTCCTCCACTCATGACATTGGTCTTTTGTTTGCATGACGCGTCTGTTGCGTTCATACCATAAGGCCCAAGAGATTGCGAATATTAAAAGTGGCCAGATCCTTTTTCCCATGTTTCTTCCTCTTCTAAATTTCCATGCTAACATTTGCATGTTATGTTTCCTCCTTGAGCCCACCTGACATTAAATCCCCAAAGGAAATAGTTTCATACTTTATGTGAAAATTCACAATGTAGTAGGAGATGATTCACAGTTTCATGGTAAGTATTGCAGAGTGCGCATAGAGAGTTTTGGATTTGACAACCTTTTCTTAGTAGATTGTTTGTTGCGATTTCATGCAACAAAATACTTTCTAAACACTATTTTGTTCATTTACATGCATACGATGTAACGTTTTGGCTGGCTAAGTGAAGGGTAGATCTGATTGCAAAAAAAAAATGGCTTAGTTGGTTCCATATGAATATGGATTGATGAGTTCCTAACAAGAACTGTAGTTAGATTTGAAATATATGCTTTACAAGCAACAGAGCGATGCTTGATAGTTTATTGTTCAAGATCTCTCCACTTGGAGGACTTTGTACAAGGAACATCAGAGTAATGGTCTTTTCCCTGTTCATTTCAACACCAGTTCATCTTCTCATACTTCCCCTATACCATTAGCTTTTTCATCTATTGAAGTTTGCACAGGAGGCTTAGGCATCCCTCATTTCAGTCACTTAAGTGTATAAATAAAAGTTTGTTCTTATTAATTTCAAGAATAAACCACTATTTTGTAATGATTGTCAATTAGGATGTAGTCATAAAAAACTGTTTCAGTTATCTTATATATTGTGAGTCATACCCTTTTGCATTACTTCATATGGATATTTTGGGTAATGTTATTTCTGTTGATGGATCATGGTATTGTGCTACGATGATTGATGATTATTCCAAATATTGTTGGATGTTTCTTTTATCTCTCAAGTCTGATTTCAAGCATATGTTTATTTCTTTGTTAATCAAATTGAGACTTTTATTCAACTCCCTGTTAATTTCATTAGGAAAGACAAAAAAAGGTGAATTATTTAATAAATATCTTACCACATTCTTAAGCAGTAAAGGCATTTTATGTAATCCTACATGTCCTCACACTCCTGAAAATAGTAGAGTTGCTAAGTCCAAATATAAACACATTCTCAATCTTAATTGAACTATGTTTATTCAGTTAGTGAAAACGCGGGGTTACCAAAATACACCATCAATTTTTTCTTAGGCAACCTATATGGACAAACTCAATACAATTCCGAGAGATAAACTCAATCAAGGAATAATATCAAGAGTTATATCTTTATCTCTTGCGATTAGAACGTTTACAGAAACAAGCTTGTGAACCTAATCACAAAAGGGATTACTTGGACGGTAATATTTTAATTATAAAGATAAATAATCTATTCGTATCCAACAAAATAGGTTGGATGTATCTACTGAGATTGATCAACGTACAACCTGTAATATTTCAATTATAAAGATAAACAATATAATTCGAAAACAAAAATAACACAAACACCAGAAGTTTTGTTAACGAGGAAATCGCAAATGCAGAAAAACCCCGGGACCTAGTCCAGATTGAGCATCACACTGTATTAAGACACTACAAACACTAGCATACTACCAATTAACTTCGAACTGGAATATGGTTGATCCCTAAAAGGTATCACATCGATTAAGGTGCAGATGCGTTCCTTATGTCTCTTGAACCACACCATATTCCATGCACTTGATTCCCTTAGATGACGTCATACCGACTAAGATTTGCTTCAACTCAATCGGAGACTTTACACCAAATATGTCTCCCACCGATTAAGCCTATATAGTTGATTTCCTAATTATGATCGAAACATATGATCAAGGTGAAATCGATAGCAATTTGACAAAAGTCTAACTATCCTCAAAATCCGGACTTATGCAACCCGAAGTGCAGCCTAGATTATTATTCACCTCACAAGTATAAAACTTATGGAATCAACAAAGTCTGAGACAAATAGAACTTTGATAATTTCTATATATCTTTATCGTTGGAGCAAGCTCTACAAAAAATCAAGATCAGGATACTCGAGTTATCAAGGAAAGATAATTGGACCTGGATTCACGAATCCCTATGAAGTCTTTATAGACACTAAACCTTAAAAGGGTTAGAAAGAGGACGACTCTAGTTACAACTAGGACATACCAAAAAATAGTGTTGGGATTCAAAGATCCCAGTTGCTTGAGGTTCCCTTTTTATAGATGTTCAAAGCATAACTTGCTTTAGGTTTAATCTAAGATAGATTTAGAACAAAGAAAATAATATCCACTGTTAGATGGATCTTTGAATCTTACTCACATAAGAAAGATATACACTCTGGTTAGGTGAAACCGTAACCGAACAGTGTACAAAGACTATGTTCAACATGGTTAGCCGAAACTAGTCAGTTTGAATATAAAAGTTTATATTCATTTTCATGAACGCATAAGACATTATCTTTGAGTTACAATCATGTGATCGAATTGAGTCTAGTATTTCTATAGAATTAAGCAAATACAAATCATCCCAAACGCACTTGAAAATATAATCGACATGGTCATTAGGTGTATAAGGTACAAATACCATTGTCATTCGTGAGTCAGTTCAGTCATAGTACACATACCGGTTTGTAAACTTATAACTAAAACCAAGGTTCTGGAGTTCATGGAACTTTTTCAGTTTGCTTACAGATTTGGAAACTTAAGACTGCTGCCGGTTCCGGAGTTCACATAACTTTTTCAGTTTGCGTACAAGTTTGGTATACTACCGAGTTCAAGAACACGTAACTATTTTGGTTTGTGTACCGGTTTGTAAACTAACCGGGTTCCATAACCATAGTTCCAAAAATGGTTTTCATATGAGTATGCCTCCCGATCCGGTTCATGAGTTAAACATATTTTCACATGATGTGCATAACAATATGCGTATCACAAATCTGTAAGTCGATTTATATATAGCTACTCCGCTATGTGTATGAGTTTATGTAATACGAGTTCATACATATAACAGTTTTCCAAGTTTGTAAGGCTGATACCACTATCTTGTATCCGAATCTATAGTAGTTCTATATTTCTCTAAATCGATTCGAAAAAGTCTCGAATAACATCAATGACACATATCACTGTTCCAGGTTATTTTTGAATGATAAAACTTGAATCATTATTTTGATTCCGAACAATAAATTGTTCTTAACCGAAATTCGTCAAGCATGAAAAAATGTTCATTAAGCATAGTCATTATATTTCTAAAAGTCCATTAACTAGAATTAGTTCTCGGCTCGAAATTCTTGTTTATGCAAACTAATCTAATTAGTTATGCGACATCATCTCAAATGATATAAAAGTGAATATAACTTGAGATATGGGTGGATTAGTCTTCACTTATCTTTTGTTGATGAAGTTCTCCAAAAGCTTCGGTTGATCTTCGCCTTCAAATGGTAGAATGTAATGACGACTGCAGTGAAATATCATCTCAATTCACGAAAAACGAAAAGGCGCATATATTTCATAGGACTTTGCAATAATTAAACCAATATGATTACATACTGCAAGTTCATCTCCAATAATTCTAGAATTTAAATAAATAAATCTAAAAACATACAAGATGGAGAATGTTGGAAATAGCTTGTGTAATCACATTTTTTTCTATACCAAACCCTAGTTATCCTTCAAACATAAGAATAAATTCTTGCAAGAAGTTTCCTAGATAAACAAAGAAACAAAATAAACTAGATTTTTCCAGACTCTTCATTGGTTTTGAGACCCCTGAATTTGTCATCAACTATATCCATGAGCTCTTCGGAGAAAATATCCTTATTGAGAAGTTAACGAACATGAAATTTCATGAGAACAAGGTCAGCAGAAACCTTTTTCAACTCAGTCTCCAACATGTCTATAACTTTTACCGTTTCAACAAGTTCTAGTTTTGCTTCCTAAGATTGTTTAAGAAAATCATAAACAACATCAGTAGAGATCATCTCTTCATGTTCAATATCTTGATGATCATATACAAAATAGAAATTCACATCATCAGAGTCAACAACTTCATCATCAATCAATGTTCTATTCCTTCTTCTTGTTTCAATACCACTGCTATTGAGAGATTTCTCCATTCTTTCAAGAATTCGAGACATGGGAGACATGCTTGGATGCGGAACCTTGGATGAGAATTTCTCAATAAAAAGTTAAGGTATATAAAAGAGTTTGTAAATATATTCTATGGAATGCACATCGGTTTGTGTAGATATTAGGGTTTTGTTCGGTCAAGTCGAAAAGGTACTTGTACCTTATGATAGTGAGGGACCTTTAGTTCCTAAAAGTTTTTTGAACAAACGTTTAGGGTAGAAAAACATCCTTTGGAGAGCACACAATACTTTTTCAATACCGCAAGTATTTTTAATGACAATTATTCTTCTTTGAATATTAATGCATTCTTAGCTCGACAAACACGAGTTTGTAGCACAAGAGAATCAATATTCATGGAAAGATTTCAAATCAGAGAATGTTAGAAAAATTCATAACACTCGAATCCGATCAGACTTATCATGGATGTTTCCATTATGAAAAATATTATTGCTCATCAATTTTCAAGTACTACTTAGGATAAATAATACACCTGTCACACAGTAACCCTTATCCAACAGGATTTTCCATGAATAAGGTTCCAAGACTTGTGTGTAGTTTGCACAAGGGTGAGTTATATGCTCACAACAGAAACTACATCATTGTTTTCTTGTGTCCTTCCTTTTGAAATGTGAAAAACGATCATATAAATTATTGTCATCAAAATAAGAGATATAAGTAGAACTCTTACCTAAGATTGCTTGACTTGAATCAGACAGTTTATCAATGAGATCCTTATATACTGTAATGATCAAATTCATGTTAGCTTGTTGAGTTGTTTCAAAATTTTCCACCATTTTTCGATGAGTATAAGAATTCTTTCGAATCCATATTTGAGATGGTGTTACTAAGTTCTTCTTAAATCGATTTTTCATACTACCTTTTTGACTTGTTCGAATATTCGTGGACCAAGAAGTACTGACATTTATAGAAGCAAATTTGCTTGAATGTTGTTTCACCTCAAGAGGTTTAGACATTCGAGTATCAGTTACACCCTTCATAATTAAATTCAAGGTGTCTTAAAGTCGGTCAAACTGATAGTTTTTCAACCTCAGTTTATACTTTTTTTGAACAAGTCCTTTAGTGTTACAGTAAAACTTCACTTTCCGAGTTTCAAAGAAATCATAGAAGGCGGTTTTATCAAACTTGTCTTGTAAATAAATTTTCTTCTTTGAAGACATAGTTTTTTCTTGGTCAGAGAATTTTAACTGATCTTCTCTTATCAAAGTAATAATACTTTGTTTATCAGTTTCTGACTGCGATTTTGTTAACATATCTTGAACAACATGTGTCCTTACTTTTACCAACTCCTCACTTTGTACAAAGATTATATTTACGGTAGTTTCTTTAGATTCATCATTGCAACATGGAGCAAAATTCACACTCAATAGACGTTCGATCTGTAAGTAATTATCTTTGAGATTGGCCTCAAGTGAAAGAATTTCCAATTTCACTTTGGAATATTCATCAAAAAAAAATCCTTGTTTTGTAATCATGTTTAAAAATAATACCGATGAGAGTATTGACTTTGTGTGTCAGCCGAATGACCTCGGAAGCCTGAAATTCTATACGTTTGAAAATCTCAGAAATTTCTCTGGATGATTCCATCTCTACCTCTGAGTCAGACTCATCAGTAAGATAATATGAATGACACTTATCAATATCCACCTGTTTTATGTAAATGTAGTGTTCGTATCTAAGAGAGTTTGACAAGTCATACTCTTCTACAGGATCTATAAAAACAGTTTCTTTTAAACTGGTGTAACGTTTCTCAGATATTTCATCTCTTTCCATATAGTCAGACTTCTTCGAACATAGACTTATTAGGTCTTAGCGTGTTTACCTGCTCTAATACCAATTGAAAACGCGGAGGTACCAAAATACACCACCATTTTTTTCTTAGGCAATCTATATGCACAAACTCAATACAATTTCGAGAGCTAAACTCAATCAAAGAATAGTATTTAGAGTTATATCTCTATCTCTTGCAATTATAATGTTTACATAAACAAGTCCATGAACCTAATCACAATGATATTACTTGGACGGTACCAAACACTAATTTTCCAAGAATCTATTTAGTCGTATCCAAAAAACTAGGTCGGATGTATCTACTGAGATTGATCAACGTACAACCTGTGATATTTAATATAAATATAAACAATATAATGTCGAAAAATAACACAGACACGTAACTAAATATGTCTCCCACAGATTAATCCTATATAATTGATTTTATGACTACGAACGAAACGTATGATCAAGGTGATATAAATCGAGAGCAGTTTGAAAAAAGTCTAGCTATCCTCAAAACCCGAACTTATGCAACCCCAAGTGCAACCTAGATTATTATTCACCTCACAAGTTTAAAACTTGTGGAATCAACAAAGTCTGAGACGAAGAAAACTTTGATGATTTGTATATATCTTGATCGTTGGAGCAAGCTCTACAAAAAATCAAGATCAGGATATTCGAGTTATCAAGGAAAGATAATTGGACCTGGATTCACAAATCCCTTTGAAGTCTTTATAGTTGCTAAACCCTAAAATGGTTAGGAAGAGTACGACTCTAGTTACAACTAGGACATACCAAAAAGTAGTGTTGGGATTCAAATATCCCAGTTGCTTAAGGTTCCCCTTTTATAGATGAATCTTTGAAAGCAAGATATACACTCTGGTTAGGTGAGACCGTAAGCGAACCGTGTACAAAGACTATGTTCAAAATGGTTAGCCGAAACTAGCCAGTTTGAACTTAAAATCTTAATATTCATTTTTATGATCACATACGACATTATCTTTGAGTCACAATCATGTGATCAAATTGAGTCTAGTGTTTTTTGATAATTAATCAAATATAAATTATCTTATAAAAACAAATTAATCGCACTTGAAAATATAATCGACATGGTTAGTAGGTACACAAGGTACAAATACCATTGCCATTCGTGAGTCGGTTCGATCACAATACGCATACCGGTTTGTGAAATCATAACCAAAACCAAGGTTCCGGAGTTCATAAAACTTTTTCAGTTGCGTACCGGTTTTGAAACTTAAGACTGTCGTCGGTTCCGGAGTTCACATAAATTTTTTTATTTGTGTATCGGTTTGGATACATTGTCGGGTTAAGGAACACAAAACTATTTTGGTTTGCATACCGGTTTGTAAATCAACCGGGTTCCATTACCACAGTTCCAAAATGGTTTGTATACGAGTATGCATACCGATCTGGTTCACGAGTTAAACATATTTTCACATGATGTGCATAAGAATTTCCGTATCACAAATCTGTAAGTCGATATATATAGATACTCCGCAACGTGTACGAGTACATGTAATACGAGTTCAGACATATAATAGTTTTCCCGTTTTGTAAGGTGATAGACATATTTTTGTGTCTAAGTTGTTGTTCGTACCCTTAATATTCTACACAAATAAATAGGCTAAGCTAGTCCTACAAAGTTCCTAATATTAACAAATGAGGGTTCATTGGGCCTAAGGTGCTTCCCTTGGTTACCCAAGTATGGCTAACTAGGCATAACAAACACCCCATGTGCAAGCCCATGTACAACAAACTAAGATATGCCTCACTATCAAACACTTAACCCACAAGCCCATGAGAAAGAACTCCAAGTTGGGATAAAAAGTTCCACTTAGCCAACCAGCAAGCGACATGTCAGCATGGGTGACATGTCATCAAAGTGCCACGTCTCCAAGTGTCACGTCAGCAGGAGTGATAACGTGCCAGATGACACATCAACAGTGAGGTCGCCACGTCAGCAAGACTGATAACATGGCATATGACACATCAACAGGAAGGTCGCCACGTCATCAAGAAGTTCATCACGTCAACACCATCTGGTACAGTCAGAGACTAACGACGTCAGAATATTCTTAAACGGCGTCAGCATATTCCTAACAGCGCCAGCATATGCCTAACGGCGTCAGCATCTAGTTAACGGCGCTATCATCTATGGCGAGTTGTTGCCGGTGGACAATGTCGGCGGCTGCATCGAGTGGAAATCGTGGAGATTAATCGGCAACTGAAGGGTTCGTTTGGGTGTGACGTGACGCAGCTTAATTTCGTGGCCCTTGGATGATTCCGCCCCATTTATTTTTCCTTGCAGATATCTTTACCCCACTATGGGCTTGCGTACACTTTTCTCTATAGGATTGACTGGAGCCATGTAAGGGCCAATTATTCAAGAGCCATGCAATCATCAATGCTGGACAGTTACTACATGAGGCATGCAGGGACCAGTCAATACAATTCATGACTGGAGGCATGCAAGGGCCAGTTATGCCAGCACCATGCACTCATGCAGAATATCAATGCAGGGGCCAGTTATGGCAATTGATATCTGCCATAAAATCAAAGAAATAAAATTGAAATTCGCCACATATAAATGGAGAGTTTTACAACCAAAAAAGGTAAGCAATTGATTCCACAAAAACTCTTGTAGAAAATCCTAAAACTGACTTTAGCATCGGAGGGTATTTTGCAGGTACCCCCCCTTCCATCCATAATTTAATTGAATATTGAAGCAGCAATCGATTCACAGCGAAAGCATCCAACAATTTTTGTGTTTGGGGTAAAGTAATTTTACCTTACAAACAGTGGCGCCGACTAACATTTTTAAGAAAAGAAAATCGTGTTTTACTAGATCGAGTTATGGAAGTAATCAAACAAACTGCACGAAGGGTGGATTTTGTTAACAATCCTCGACAGCACCTGAGCGAGGTTTAAAGACACGAAGTTGAAGTTCAGTCATCCCCAATAGTACCCAATGGAAATAGGCAGGGTCAAAATCGAGATGATTCTCATAACAGATCCGTGGATCGAGGATGAGATCGAGATCGTTTACGTGATAGAAATACGGATATAAATCGGAGAAGGGAAAAACAACCAGTGGTCGATGTCGAAGAAATGGATGTCCATTAGTTCGAGGAAACAGAGGGTATGTGTTCGGCAACCCTTCTAGGAGAAATGCAGATGGACAACATTTGCGAGACGGATGCACCGCGACTCCTAGTAAAGAGGAGGAACTGTTGCGCAATCGGATAAATGAGTTGGAGAAGGATAACGCTCTCTTGAGATTGGAGCATCAGAACCAGTCTCGACCTAAGATTGGTGATCTGAACAAAAAGAGGAGTCGGTCTATATGGCAATTCCTTGGAAGTCGAATTGACCCTCAAGCTGCAAAACCAAACAGAGAGGTGATCGATCTTGATCAACTAGAGAGAAATCTATTACCCACTGGAGAATTACCTAAACGAAGGTGTGTACTACCACACAGAGCAAGGACCCGGCCAGCTATAACTCAGCAGAGTGCGGCCAGATCCAACATCAGTTCAAAACGCCTCAGAAACGATGAGGATGAAGATCGATATTGGCACGATGATCGGGAATTTTCGCAGGATTACTATGCTCGTTCGGAGCAAGGAAGAGCTGGAAAATAACTTGCTGGACCGCAGAGGAAAAGAATGAGATCTAAAACTCATATTCCAGAGGACCAAGATTATAAGCAGGAAGACAGTTCCTCAGATGGTGATGTGGACGCAATAACAAAAGCTCACCTATGCAAGATGATCGAGAAAGTAATGTCGAAAAAGTAATCCAAAGAAGAAAACTTGGACCATTCGCACTGATCTGCTAGGGCCCCTTTCAAGCTGAATATCAGAGAATTCCGATCGCCGATGAATTTTCAAGTTCCAAAGCTGCCAGAATTCGATGAGAAAACAGATGATCCAGATCAGCATGTTTTTCACTATGAAGCTGCCATGACTCTGTGACAGCACAATGATGAATTGATGTGCAAAATGTTTCCACAGTCATTAGCTGGAGGAGCAATAAAATGGTTCAATCGACTCCCAGCACAGTCGATTGGTACTTACAATGAGATGGTTGGAGAATTCTGCTCTCACTACAAATACAACAGACGTGATCAGAAGGGATGCCATGTGTTGTTCCTTCTTGCAATTCGGAAGGATGAAAGCATCAGATAGTTTACTAGGCTCTTCAAGCAAGAATTGGCCGACGTGGATAGTGCCAACGACCAAGTTGTCATCGAGGCTTACAAGCAGGCATACCAGCACGATCAAAGAGGGGTGTATGGATCCTTAGTCAAGAGACCACCCAAGACTCTAGAAGGACTATATGATCGAGTTGAAGAATATGCTTGAGTGGAAGATGTTTCTAAAGCTCGAGAAACGAGAGATGTTAACAGATCATCCAATCATCCAAGTGATGGGAAGAAATACAAATCGAAGAACTGTTCGAGCGGCCAACACAATGACCGAGGAGAAGTCCGAAATAAGAACCAAAGTGAAAGAATGGAAACTGGATATCAGATATTCCAGGATATGAAGTTGACACCGTTGAATACACATCTTGCGGAATTATACGAGAAAATCATCAAGGATCTGATCCCCCCTCGTCCTTTGCCAGCTGAGACACGTGATAAACGTGATAGGAGCAAATACTGCAAGTTCCATAAGGACCATGGTCATAAGACCGAGAATTGCGCCGCTCTTTACAGATCGAGGTCCATCGAATGATCGACGCTGGAAAGCTGCAAGAGTTCGTGAAAAGGGACTTTGAGAAAGGTCTTGGTCAGTTTGGAACTGCACATTGATTAATGCTCATGTGATTAACGTCAATCACGCCAGGATCCATTCAATGACTAGGCGGGCATCATAAGATGAGACTAGGAGAAAGCTCAGGCAGTTGAAAGAATGGTACCTTATAAATCATATTGATTTTATTAGCGGTAATGGAGTAGAAACTAGGGAGCTTGGGTGCAAAAAGATCGAGTTCTCTGAAGCAGACATGATAGTGTATATGCTCCACACAATGATGCCGTCATTATAACTGCTTAGATTGGCATGTTTCGTTTGCACCGGATTTTAGTGGATACAGGAAGCTCAGTGAGCGTACTTTTTTCAGCAGCTTACTCCTCTATGAATCTCCCACATGACTTGATCGAGGAGGATGAAAATCCAATTATCAGTTTCAGCGGTGAAGTTACAAAGGCGATTGGAAAAGTGAAGATACCGATAACAGTGGATGACAAGTCCGTCTTGGGCACTTTCTTGTTGTTGTATTTCTGAGCACCCTATAATGCGATCGTAGGATGAGATTGGCTGCATGAAATCGGTGCAGTCACATCATCTAATCATCAATGCCTGAAGTTTATTACCCCAGAAGGAGTTATAAAAGTTAGAGGCGACCAGATGGCCGCCCATAAGTGTCATGAGAGTGCAATGGATGAGTACAAGAAGTCAAAAGTCAATGGAAACCATATCATGCGAGTCAAGCAGAAATAACAATTACAGAATCCTCTCCCTCCAGAATCATATAGGAGAGAGGACACAGCTGAACCCCCAACAGTTGAGAAACTGTTCGAGGTCCAGATTGGAGATGAGGAGCACAAAACAACGTTCGTAGGGGCAGATATGCCTGCACATGAATGCGATGGTTTGATTACATAGCTAAGGGGAAATACCGACGTTTTTGTATGGAGTTTTGCTGAGATGCCAGGGATAGATCCAAATGTAGCCTTCCACAGGCTAAATATCGATGAGAATTTCCATCATGTTCGACAAAAAATCAGAAATATGGCGCAAAGCAAAAAGGATGGAGTTACCGAAGAGGTCGAAAAGACGTTGGACGCAGGATTTATTCGACCAGTGCAATATCCTCGCTGGATGTCAAATGTGGTACCTGTTCCAAAGAAGAATGGTAAAATTCGTGTCTGTATCAATTTTACCGATTTGAATAAAGCATGTCCGAGTGATCCGTACCCGCTTCCAATGATAAGAGATTTGGTGGATAAAACCGCAGAGTTTGGGACACTGTCATTCATGGAAGGTTTTTTTGGGTATAACCAAATACCTTTGTTCGAGGACGATCAAGAGCATACTGTATTCGTGACTGACAGAGGAGTTTACTACTATACTGTAATGCCGTTCGGGCTAAAGAACGCAGGGGAAACCTACCAGCACTTGGTAGACCATATGTTCAAGGATCTGATTGGCGATGGAAGTATACATCGATGATATGGTAGTGAAATCTCAGCAAAAGGAATCGCATTTTCTTGATTTTCAAAAGACGTTCGATATCTTAAGGAAATATCGTATGAAGCTCAATCCAGCAAAGTGTTCATTCGGGATGTCATCGGGAAAGTTCCTTGGATACTTGATGACACACAGAGGAATCGAGGCGAATCCGGAACAAATCAGAGCCATCAGAGAAATGCCATCCCTAAGGACTAATAAGGAGGTCCAGAAGCTAGCAGGATGATTAGCAGCCTTAAACCATTTCATTTCACACTCATCGGATCGATTCAAGCCATTCTTTGACGTTTTGAAGAAAGCAGTGAATTTTGATTGGACGGCTGAGTGTGAAAGGGCTTTTGATGAGATCAAGCAGTATTTGTCAACCCCCCCGGTTTTGGTGAGTCCAAAAACTGGACAACCGATTGGAGTTTATCTGGCTGGAACGGAGAACGATGTGAGTACAGTGCTGTTTATTACGGATCCACATGAGAAACCTGTTTACTTCGTCAGTAAATCCTTGAGGGGGACGGAAACACGGTACAAGAAAATTGAGAAGATAGCACTTGCACTGTTCCATGCATCTCGTCGCCTCAAGCCTTATTTCCAAGGAAGGAAGATCGTAGTATACTCAGATAACTCCCTGAAGAGAATCCTGGAACGTGCTGATGATTCCAGTTGACTATCCATATGGTTAAATTTTCTGGGGGCGTATTAGATCAAGTACGAAACCAGAACTGCATAAAAAGGACACGCACTGGCTGCACTGCTAGCAAATTTTCCTGTGGACGATATAGAAATGGTTGATGGAAAATAAGAAGAGTTGTTCAAACCCACTGAGCCAGTCACTGATCAAACTGGGGGCGAGTATGAAATGGAGATCGATATACCAGAACCATTATGGATCGTATTTATTGATGGGTCTTCAAACGTTAGTGGTGCTGGAGTTGGATGCGTCATCCTTACTCCCGAAGGTTCGAGGATCGATAAAGCGACCAGGATGAGTTTCCAAGTATCAAACAATGAAGCTGAATATGAAGATGCGATTATCGGTTTAAAAGCTTTCAAGCAGTTAGATGCGAATAACATGAAGCTGGTGACTGATTCCATGCTAGTAGTTAACCAATTTCTGGAGACCTACAGAGCAAAGGATGAGAGAATGGCATTGTATTTGGATCATATGAAAGAGCTGGAAAATGAGTTCGACCGATTTTCTATTGGACATCGACCACGATTGGAGAACATGCACGCAGATGCTTTAGCATATCTGTTTTCCGTAGTGGAAACATATACCGCTCGTTTCGTTGTAGTAGATTTCCAAGAGTTACCTAGCATCTCCGACATGCATTTTGTTCTGGCTTTCGAACACGCTAGTGGGGGCGAGAGGGTATCTACATCAGCACAGGGAGATACGGAGAACATCGACAACAATATGGATGTTGACAGTCTAGTGAAAAACAAGTCAGGCGATCATGTTGAAAACATTGCAGACTGGCATCAACCTTACATCCAGTACCTGAAAACCGGCGAACTCCCTGAAGATGAGAAACTTGCTGCAAAGGTGAAAAAGAATTCATGGAGATACTCAATGATAGAAGGGCTATTATACCGCAAATTTGTAGCTTTGGAGCCATTTTTGCGATGCATATTAGCCGAGGAAGTACGACTAATACTCGCAGAGGCTCATGAGGGAATTTTTGGCAGCCATTCTGGAGGGCGCAGTCTCGCACAAAGAGTACTTACCCAGGGGTATTTATGGACGTACATGCAGAAAGACGCTAAATAATATGCGCATAAATGTGTGCCATGCCAAGAACACGCTCCAATTCCGAAAAGGCCTGCCAACGAATTACATCCAGTTTTTAGTCCCTGGCCATTCTCTATATGGGGATTATACATCGTCGGACCGCTTCCAAAAGTTACTGGAGGCGTCAGATTCGTATTAGATGCTATTGAATATTTCACCAAGTGGGTCGAAGCAGTGGCACTGGTACACGTTACCAGACATGATGTGAAAAGATTCATATGGGAGAATATCGTATGTAGATTTGGAATCCCAGACGCGATAATATCAGACAATGGGAAGCAGTTTGATTCCAGGGTGATCAAAGATTTCTGCAAGGGCCTGAATATTCACCACGATTTCTCATCTCCTTACTATGCACAGAGCAATGGGCAGGCAGAAGTGACCAACTGCGTTATTATGGACAATCTCAAGAAACGGCTGGAGAAGGCGAAGGGAAAATGGACCGAAGAATTCCCTGGAGTCTTATGGTCCTATCGAACAACCCCAAAAAGATCCACTGGGTTTTCACCATTTACATTGGCATATGGTACAGAGGCGGTCATATCTACCGATGTACAACTCAAGACTACCAAAACTCGTGCTGTCAAATCAGGGAAAAACGACAACATTCTGGCTTTAGATAAAGATTTGCTGGAAGAACAAAGAGAAACAACCTTGCAGCAGTTAGTTCAATACCAGCAGGAAATCAAGCTGAGATATGATCACAAAGTTATAGAATGGTCATTCAAGCCAGGGGAATGTCTTGAAGAAAACCCGAGCGGCCACAATGGAACCGAACTGCGGGAATCTCAGAGCAAACTGGGAAGGTCCATACATAGTGGATAGGCCAGCATCTCGAGGATCCTACTACCTGGGGAACCTCGATGGAACAGAGGATTCAAAGCCATGGAAGCCGTGGAATTCGTTCCACTTGAGGAAGTTTTATCATTTGGAGTAGATTCAAATCCTGCTGTGCTGCACTCTTTTTCCTTTTTGATGGTTTTGTCCCACTGGGTTTTCCACTCAAAGGTTTTAATGAGGCAGCTGTTTTCGAAGCAGTAGGTATTTATCTTGTTATTTCAATTCAGCATTATTTTTGTATTTTATACTTTATCAATATTGTTCGAGTTAATTATAAGCCACTGCGGATGATCGAATCCACAATCAGCCCTAAATGAAAAAACAGTACAGTTCGAGTCTGCTGTCAGCAACGTCTCTGACACCTCGCAGATAAGGTGAGTGCACGGTTCGAGCATTTTTATCCTATCTCAGTTTTATCCCCATCATGCGGGATAACAACAAAAATGGCGAACATTTTTATCTGTCCAGGCATGTGAAAATGTACACATCCCAAACTCGGCGCGCATCTTGAATAGCAGGATTTGCCCCCTGCGCGAATTCAAGATAGCAGAAAAACTCAACTTTTCATTCCGTGCGCGAAAAAAATGCAGCAGGGAGGTGCACCCCTGCGCGAGCATTGAGCAGCATGACACAAAACATACTGGGGGCGAGTTATATGTCACCTCAACCATTTGGGTACGAGATATATAACAATTCAGCGCAATCAACACATCCTTGGGGTGAGTTGCGTAACAATCCGAACAGCACGCTTGAGGGCAAGTTATGTAACACTCCAGAAAAATGCAAAATCATAGGGGAACCCGAACTTATTAACCCATAACAGGTTATGGATTAAGAGGGGGCGATGTTTGTACCCTTAATATTCTACACAAATAAATAGGCTAACCTAGGCCTACAAAGTTCCTACTATTAACAAAGGAGGGTTCATTGGGCCTAAGGTGCTTCCCTTGGTTACCAAAGTATGACTAACGAGGCCTAACAAACACCTCATGTGCAATCCCATGTGCAACAAACTAAGATATGCCTCACTATCAAACACTCAACCCACAAGCCCATGAGAAAGAACTCCAAGTTGGGATAAAAAGTTCCACTTAAGCGCTCCACGTCACCAATTCCTATCCAACCATCAAGCGACACGTCAGCATGGGCGACACATCATCAAAGTGCCATGTCACCAAGAGTGATGATGTGGCAGATGACACGTCATCATTGAGGCTGCCATGTCATCAGGACAGCTGACGTGGTAGATGAAACGTCAGTATGGAGGTCGACATGTTAACAGGAGTGATGATGTGGAAGATAAGACGTCAGCAGGGAGGTCGCCACATCAGCAGGAGTGATAACGTGGCAGCTGACACATCAGCAGTGCGGTCGCTATGTCAGTAGGAGTGATAACGTGGAAGATGCCACATCAGCAAGAAGGTCGTCACGTCAGCACCATCCGATACAGTCAGCGACTAAAGGCGTCAGCATATTCCTAAACAGCGTCAGCATATTCCTAATGGCGTCAACATATTCCTAACGGCGTCAGCATCTGCGGCGAGTTGTTGCTGGTGGACAATGCCGGCGGCTGCATCGAGCGGAAATCGTGGAGATTAATCGTGCCTGAAGATTAATCGGCAGCTGAAGGGTTTGTTTGGGTGTGACGCGATGCAGCTTAATTATGTGGCCTTTGGATGATTCCGCCCCATTTCTTTTGCCCTGCGGATATCTTTACCCCACTATGGACTTGCATACACTTTTCTCTATAGGCTTGACTGGAGCCATGAAAGGGAAAATTATTCAAGATCCATGCAGTCATCAATGCTGTCCAGTTACTACATGAGGCACGCAAGGACCAGTCAATAAAATTCATGACTTGAGGCATGCAAGGGCCAGTTATGCCAGCACCATGCATTCATGCAGAATATCAATGCAGGGAGGCATGCAGGGGCCAGTTATGGCAATTGATATCTGCCATAAAATCAAAGAAATAAAACTAAAATTCGCCACATATAAATGGAGAGTTTTACAACTAAAAAAGGTAAGCAATTGATTCCTCAAAAACTCTTGTAGAAAATCCTAAAACTGACTTTAGCATCGGAGGGTTTTTTGCAGGTACCTCCCCTTCCATCCATAATTCAATTGAAGATTGAAGCATCGATCGATTCACAACGAAAGCATCCTACAATTTCTGTGTTTGGGGTAAAGTAATTTTACCTTACAAACAGTTGTCCTCAATTTTATGTCTTCTTGGTACTCGATTTTGTACTTATTATGGTTTTATGTGTTTGTAGGTATTTTTGAACTGCTATTCAGACCCCCATATCTGTTAGGGGAGGTCATCCCTACCTTTTAAATTCTGAAATCTGGCGGGAAATTCTGGCAGTAGCGAACTAGATTATGGTTCGGATTTTGGAGCTGTTCTAGTGAGATTCAACCGGAAATTTGGCTGAGATGTACTTAGATTGAATGAACATGGATGATAAATCAGTTCGATTCGATCAGTTTGGGATGGATATTGGATTTGAAGATAAACATGGAAAGTGTATCACCTGCGATATTCCATGTATTGAATTTGGAAGAGATTTAGTCAAATATTTTATATGATTTGGATATATTTACTCCTGTGTGACTGAACCAGGGATGGTAACATGTTTTAATTCGTCAAATCAGGACTTGGTCATCGGTTCAATACAAAATAGGGGAGTTTATTTGGAAGAAGTTCTCACGGGATTGCACAAGATTTAGACGTGTATTGCACATGTTTGGAGTGTGCTGAGCCATAATAGGAATATAAAGGGGATAAATAACGAGTTTTGACAGCGTCAAAAGACGTGAAGGGAAATAAATATTCCTAGAATATATTTCTTCACTGCCCGAGTTCTGAATATTATTTGGAGTAATGAGGAGATAGTCGAAGGCCCTTGTAGTATAAATAGAGTATTGGAGTGTCAGAGAGGGGGCAGAGAGATTTAGGATAGAACAAGGTGATTAGAATCGAGTTGCATACAATCACCATTGCTCCAGAGAAGAAGAATAGGAAGAACACGGAACAACACATATAAATAGTCGCAGAAACCGTTACCTATACTTTCATTATCTTTTCTGTAGCAATTATTTCGAATTCACAATAGTCTGTTAGTGTTTCTCTGTAACAGACTAACAGTGGGTTCTGTAATAACTATATCTGTTACAAACGCACTGCTTTATACCTTCTCTTCTTCAAACACCCGTTTGAGCAATGAAATCAACTTTTGAGCGTGTTTCCATGATGAGGAGCCAAACCTAATCCTTATGGTGATAGAGGAAGCCAATGTTTCGGTAAAAGTGATATATTTCTAATTTAAATTAATTTTTGCAATTTTATTATGATTTTTATAAAAACTAAAAATTAAATATATGATTTTGATTAGTTAGTTGTATTTTCTTTTGATAGTGCATGCTTGCTTTAGGGTTTTGATGTTATATGCTTGCGATTAACATCTATTCATTTTAAATCTACATGTCTAGGCAAAACTTTAGAATCAAATTGAATGTTAAGTTGCATAATTATTGTTTTCTTTATCACTAATATCGGTCAATGGTGGAATCCTAGCCCAGTCTCTCCATAACTTTCACAACACTTTTTATTTTGAGTTTGCCATAATTTAGTTTTAAAATTAGGTCTAAGAATCTGCCTTCACAAGTCTTGAACGAACCATCTTTCTAGAACACTGTGAAAATACCATCAATTTTTGGCGTCGCCGACGTGGACTTGTCTTTATGATAGAGTTTTTATATTTAATTTTTAGGTTTTGTTTTTGTTTTTGTAATTTTATTTTATTTGTTCTATTTTATATTTTTGGGTATTTGTCTTTTCTCTAATGATTTTGGAGCGAAACACAAAAGGAGTTTCCAAAGATTTTGGTGATCAATTATAGAATTTGGAGTCAAAAAGACAAAGTGAAAAGAACGAAGGAAAAAAAAGAATATCTTATTATTATTATTTTAGATTTTTAAGAAAAAGATTGTATCCATTTTTATTTTTAAAAATTATATTAGAAAATCTTTTATTTTTGTAATTTTCTTTTGTTTTGGACTTTCTTCTTTTGGACTTTGGACATTTTTAAACCCTAAGGAAGGGTAGTTAAATATTAAACTGCATAGGGAAGTTCGACAATTACGATATTTCCTCATCCCCTCGGGTTCGTACACTGACATAGGAGTCGGTGGCACGAGTCGTCTACATAGGTTCATCCCTTGTCTGGAACGGGAGGTAAGTTTATCTAAACACCCGTGAATCTCATGTCAGCGGGTTATTGTCTTCCTTCGTATGCATATATGTCGAGGAATTGAATACGGTTTTTAATTTCTAGTAAAGGGCAAGGCCTGGCCAAATCAAGACAAGGACTCGGATTTCATCACTGTTTCCTTCTTTCCCTCCTTAGGAACACGTAACCTACGCGAACATAAGCCTTCAAATTTTGACTAGAACGAGACCGATAGGGTAACGATCTTAATACGAAAATCGTTCAAAAGTCATATTGGTTACTCTATTAATCTTAACTCGAAGTTCATAATGATTACTGTAAGTTGAGCATGTCACCTTGTAACCCGAGAAAACGTTTTTCGGTGAGGCCGGGTTATCAAATCTCTATTGAGCTTCCCTTTTCTCTATTTAACTTACTTCAATTCAGATTAACTCTAGAGAGGTTTGCTGAAATTGTAACGAATTGCCTTTTGAAATAATAAAATTTGGTCTAGAAACAATCTAAGGGATCCATTATGCTTTTTTTTTGCTAGATAAAATGGGCTTGTTGTGGTGGAGTCATCCTTGTGTGTGTTTGCATAGAACATCCATTCCTTTTGTGAATTTTATGCTTTTGTTTCTTCTTTTTTTCTAGTGTATTCCCGAGGTCATTAGATAATGGGCTTGGAAAAGAGCCACTCTAGATCGTTTGATTAGTGAAAAACCTAGTAGTAATTCTTGTGGAAGCGGGGAGCTCGAAGACTCTTCTTTTGAGAGTCCCGTTTTTGGAAAGTTCAGTTTTGATAATCCGTCTCTTCGTGAGGAAAGCACCCCTAGTACTTCAGCTGTGCCATCAATGGACACTTTGAAAAATTTCGTGTTCCCAACTAGGTCCAACCGACCCTCGTGCATTAAATTTCCTGACACTACGGTTAACTATGAGTTGAAACCTAGTATCATTCATATGGTCCCTATTTTCTTATGAAAAGATGACGAAAACCCTTATTTTCATGTTAGTGAGTTTGAGGAAATTTGCGGAGCGATTAGGATAAAATACCTTAGTGATGAAGTCCTGAAACTTAGGATGTTTCCTTTTTCCTTAAGAGATAAGGTTAATTCATGGTTGCATAACCTACCATATGAATCCATAGAAACTTGGAATGAACTTACTGCTGCGTTCTATCAAAATTTTTACCCTAAGTATAAAACCACGTAATTAGTGCCAGTATTCAACAAAAAGAAGAATCTCTTTATAGGTTTTTAGAGAGATTCAATGATCTCTTACTCGAATGTACTTACCATAGGTTCGAGAAAATGAAACTAGTTTAAATTCTTTTTGACGGCTATTCGACCAAAGCCATGGTCGAGTCTTTGTGCGCTGGTGGTTTCACGAATAAAAGTGCTGATCAAGCATATTCCTTCTTAGAAGATGTAGCTAAAAAATCCCAATAGTGGGAGTCTTGTGTTGAACCCCCTAATAGACTCTTGGTCAATAGAAGTAGCACCAACATGGTAGATACAAGCTTTGGATCAGATGCAAAGTTTGTTGCTTAGTCTAGAAGGTTAGAAGCTTAGCTTTGGAATTGAGTCAGTCTGAACATATGTCTCATGTTGAACCTAATGATAAGAATAAAGCCTCTCAAGTCTTTAGTTGTAGAATATAGCCCAATAACTCGTTTTTGGGAGGTCAGGTTAGAGAAGAGCAATCCCATGCTGTCTATAACAACTATAGGGTTGAAAATCGTCAGAAGTTTGATCCATACTCAGAGACATACAACCCTGGTTGGAGAAACCATACTAATTTATCTTGGTCTAAGGGCCACAATCAAGGTGTTCATGGTGGTTTTTAATTTAGGGGTAAAATCATAAAACCCTAGCCAAACAGTGACGTCACAGAACTTAAATACATTTATTGAACCCTTTAATATGTCTGCGAGAAAATTACCAGGGTACCTTTTTTTTTAATAATAATTAGGGTTTAGAGAGGCCAAACCCTAATTCCCACACCACATGTGCCAATGGAAAACCATGCCAGCCACATCCACCGCGCCAAGGCATGCTAGACGCACCAATGCGCCAATGGCAAACCTTGCAAGCCACATCCACCGCGCCAAAGCATGCCAACCATGCTAGCCACACCAATGTGCCAATGGAAAACCGTGTCAGCCACACCTACCGCGCCAAGGCATGCCAACCATGCTAGCCGCACCCCTGTGCCAATGGCAAACCGTGTCATCCATACCTACCGCGCCAAGGCATGACAACCATGCTAGCCGCACCCCTGTGCCAATGGAAATCCGTGCCAGCCATATCCACCGTGCCAAGGCATGTCAACCATGCTAGCCGCACCACTGTAACAATGGCAAACCATGCCAGCCACATCCACCGCGCCAAGGCATGCCAACCATGCTAGCCGCACCACTGTGCCAATGGCAAACCATGCAAACCACATCAATCGCGCCAAGGCATGCCAACTATGCTAGCCGCACCACTGTGCCAATGGAAAACCATTCCATACACATCCACTACGCCAAGGCATGCTAGCCGCACCACTGCGCCAATGGAAAACCATGCCAGACACATCTACCGCGGCAAAGCATGCCAACCATGCTAGCCACACCCCTGTGCCAATGGCAAACCGTGCCAGCCACACCTACCGCGCCAAGGCATGCCAACCATGATAACCGCACCCCCGTGCCAATGGAAAATCATTCCATCCACACCTACCGTGCCAAGGCATGCCAACCATGCTAGCCGCACCCCTGTGCCAGCCACACCTACTGTGTCAAGGCATGCCAACTATGCTAGCCGCACCCTTGTGCCAATGGAAAGCCGTACCAGCCACACCTACCATGCCAAGGCATGTCAACCATGCTAGCCGCACCACTGTGCCAATGGAAAACCATGCCAGCCACATCTCTTCGCTGAAGCATGCCAACCATGATTGCCGTCCCGATACGCCATGCAAAATGTTGGCTACCAAAATGAAGGCGTGCGACAATCAACGGTCACCCTTCAATCACAGGAGCAAATCCTAGCCTTCCAAGGTTACCAGATAACACATGGAAACCTTTGACCTAAAACCCTAGCTTGGTCATGATCCTAGCTTGGTCACGCCAAACCCTTGGCCCCACCACGCCAAGCCAAACCACACCTTTCATTAGCCCTAGCCATGCTAGCCGCACCATGCGCCCATGGCATACCAAGACTTTGGCCCCACCATGCCAAGCCAAACCGCACCACGCGCCCATGGCATACCAAGCTTTTGGCCCCACCATGCCAAGCCAAACCGCACCACACACCCATGGCATACCAAGCCTTTGGCCCCACCATACCAAGCCAAACCGCACCATGCGCCCATAGCATACCAAACCTTTGGCCCCACCATGCTAAGCCAAACTGCACCTTTCCTTGTCCCTAGCCATGCTAGCCGCACCATGCGCCCATGGCATGCCAAGCCCTTGGCCCCACCATGCCAAGCCAAACCGACCATGCCAAGACCTTAGCCCTCACCGTGCCATGCCAAACGCACCTTTCCATGGACCCATGCCGACCTAGTCGCGCCACCATGCTGTCCTTCCCTATCCAGCTACCAAAATGAAGGCATGCGATAATCAACGGTCGCCCTTCAATCTCAGGAGCAAATCCTAGCCGTCCAAGGTTACCAGATAACACATGGTAACCTTTGACCTGAAACCCTAGTTTGGACACGCCAAACCGCGCCAAGGCATGCCACCATGCTGGCCTTCCCTATGCGGCTACCAAAACGAAGGCGTGTGACAATCAACGTTCGCCCTTCAATCTCATGAGAAAATCCTATCCTTCCAAGGTTACCAGGCAACACATGGTAACCTTTGACCTGAAACCCTAGTTTGGCCATGCCAAACCGTGCCAAGGAATGCCATGACAATGGTATGCAAACCTATCCGCGCCACCATACTGGCCTTCCCTATGCAACTTTCAAAACGAAGGCGTGCGACAATCAACGGTCATGTTATTAATCAATAACAATCACAGATGAAAAACATTCACAACAACCTACTCTCCAAAGGATGAGCATGGTTTTTTCTTATTTATTTTCTGCCTTTCTGTTACAATCTCATTGGACATAAATAGTTCTCAACTAACCAATCCATAACTGCTAAGCATAGCCGTTGGATTTATTAATGCCCTAATAAAAAAAATATAAAACTTTTCCTAAAAAACCCACACAAACAGAATTTAAGGACAAAAGAAATTTAAACTGATTAAGGCTTGTGACAACAAAGCCCAACTTGAACTAGCAGGCCTAAGGCTCATGACAATACCTTCCCCATTTAACCATCATTGTCCTCAAGGATGAAGTTAGGAAAATGAGCTTGAATGTGGGAAATGTCCTCCCAAGTTATTTCTGCTGGTGTTGAAATAGACCAGTGGATAAGAAGTTGAGGAATAGGAACATCAGCACGCATGGTAACTCTGGATGCCAAGACTTCAAGTCGAGTGATAATGAAGGAACCTGAAGTATCCACCATGGCAGAGATGGAGTGACTGGAAGATTCATACCAATCCTCTTCTTCAGCTGAGATACATGAAAAACTGGGTGTATGCGTGACCCAACTGGCAGCTTCAACTTGTAGGCCATAGCTCCAACTCTCTGCAATACTTCAAATAGACCATAGTACTTTGAAGATAGTTTAAAGTTTTTTCTCAATGCCACAGAAGACTGTCTATAAGGTTGGAGCTTGATAAAAACCATGTCACCCACATCAAATGACTTGCCACTCCTATGTTTATCAGCAAAGTATTTCATCCTGTATTGATCCTTTACCAAGTCATCTTTGAGCAGCTGCAACATGTGGTCTCTCTCTTGTAGGTATGCTTGAACATAAGCTACATAAGTAGTAGTATGAACTGGAAATACCAAATGGGGTGGGGTGTAGCCATACAAGGCTTGAAATGGGGTCATTTTTAGGCTAGTGTGATAATTAGTGTTAAACCACCATTCAGCTAAAGCCAACCAGTTAGCTCAAAGTTTAGGAGTATTACCAATCATGCATCTGAGGTATTGCTCCAAGCAAGCATTGGTTATCTCTGTCTGCCCATCAGATTGAAGGTGATAAGATGTACTGAGGTTCAATGTTGTACCAAATGACTTGATCAACTCCTGCCAAAAATGGATGATGAAAATTTTATCTCTATCTGACATAATAGAAGAAGGTAGACCATGGAGCTTAAAAATGTGATGAAGAAATTCTTTAGCCACAGATAGAGCAGTGAATGGATGACTGAGAGCAATAAAGTGACTATACTTGGTTAGTCTGTCCACCACCACCACCACCAGTATCACAAATTTCTTATTTGAGAGTGGGAGGCCTTCAATGAAGTCCATGGATATGTGCTGCCAAGTAGTGTCAGGATACACAAGGGTTGTAGAAGACCAGCAGGAGCACAATGCTCATTTTTGTTGCATTGACAGGTATCACAGGTGGCAACAAATTGGATGATGTCTTGTTTCATTTTAGGCCAGTAAATACCTGAGTGGCCACCAACAGATGATGCATGGACTGAATTCATGATTGCATCTATAATCTTCTTTCCAGAACCCATATACAGTCTAGACTTGTACCTCAATATGCCACCAGTGAGGGAGAAAAGTTTGTGTTCAGGGTGAATGATCAGTTGAGCAAGAAGTTGTTGACAGTAGAGTCATCCTCATAGCTGGAGAGAATGTCTTGAGCCCATAGGGGTTGTGTCACAGAAATGGTAGAGCAGGTAGAGACAGAAGGTAATCTTGACAAGGCATCTGCAGCTGTATTTTCCTTCCCTTTCTTGTATTGTATCACATAGTCCAGACCCAATAATTTCATCAACCACTTTTGTTGGAGTACAGATATCATCCTTTGTTCCATAAAAAATTTCAAACTCTAGTGATCAGTATGGATAATGAATTGATTGTGAGAGAGGTAATGTTTCCAATTCTGTACTGCCATCACTATGGCTAAGAGTTCTTTATCATAAGTGGACAGAGCAAGAGCATTAGGTCCAAGAGGTTTACTAAAAAGGGCAATTAGTTTGCCTAGCTGCATTAACACAGCACCAACTCCTCTAGAGTAAGCATCTGTTTCCAGTGCAAATGGTATGTAAAAATTTGGTAGTGCCAAAACTGGAGCAGTGGTCATGGAAGTCTTGAGATCCAAAAAGGCTTGTAATGCTAATGGAGACCATTGGAAGGCATCTTTCTTAAGCAAGTCTGTGAGTGGTTTACTAATGGTGCCATAACCTTTAATAAATCTTCTATAATAACCAATGAGACCTAAAAACCCTCTTAGATGTTTCAAATTTGTTGGATGTGGCCAATGTTGCATTGCATCTATCTTCTCTGGGTCAGCTACTACACCATCAGCAGTAATGAGGTGGCCCAAGTAAGCTAATTGAGACTGAGAAAAGCAGCACTTCTTAAAATTAGCATAGAGAGAGTGTTGTCTTAGCAATGTAAGAACTTGAGAAGGGTGAATCATATGCTCCTCCAAGGAATGACTATAAATCAATATATCATCAAAGAACACCAGAATAAATTTTCTTAAAAATGGCTGAAAAAATTTGTTCATAAGAGCTTGGAATGTAGCAGGTGCATTGGTAAGGCCAAATGGCATAACTCTGAATTCATAGTGTCCATAGTGTGTCTTGAATGCAGTATTATAAATGTCATCCAAATGCATTCTGATTTGATGGTACCCTGCTTTTAAATCTAGCTTAGTGAATATAATAGCTCCATTGAGTTCATCAAGAAGCTCCTCAATCAGTGGAATAGGAAACTTGTCTTTGACAGTCATTTCATTGAGTTTCCTATAATCTACACAGAACCTCCAGGATCCATCTTTCTTTTTAACCAACAAAATTGGTATAGAAAATGGACTATGACTGTCCTGAATAAGGTCAGAATCTAACATCTCTTGAACTAAATTTTCCACCACGGCTTTTTGAATGTAAGGGCATTTATAGGGTCTTTGAGATGCATGGACCCTTGATGCATGAAGGAAATCTTAAGTTCAGCCAAATTGAAAATTACATCACCCAATTGTCTCAACCAGTCCACTTTAAGAACAATATCACAGCCCCCTAAAGGAAGGACCCTCAGATCTTCAGAAAAGGCATAGCCCTGCATAGACCATCGTAACCCTTCACAGATGCCTTGGCTCATAGTGGTGTCGCCATTTGCTATTGTCACTAACATTTGACCCGTAGGTGCAATGTGTAAGTGTAAGTTGGCAGCCAGAGAAGAATCCACAAAAATGTGAGTGCTACCTGTGTCGATAAGAACAAAATGGCATTCTTATTGAGTTTACCCGGAACTTTAATAGTAGATTGAGTGACCAATCCAGTCAAGGCATGGAGAGAAATTTCCATGGTTGTATCTACTTAAGTAGTCGGGGAAATTTATTCCTCTTCAGATTCATCCATTGAGGGAGAAGATGGGCCTTCATCTGAGGCTACACACATGAATAGTTGCTGGGTTTTCCAACGGTGGCCTGGACGATAAAAAACATCACAATTGTAGCAAAGGCCCTTGTCACGTCTAGCTTGCATTTGTGCAGGGGTAAGGCATTTGATTGGAGGTATTGGTGGTTCAGGTTTGGTGGGTGTAATGGGATGTGTAATGATGGGTTTATCTGAAGAAAAAGATGGTTTAGTTAAGCTGGTAAGAGGTGGAAGAGATTGTTTGAAGGTGTAGAAGGTGAAAAAGAGCTAGGTGAGGGCTGAAATTGTCTAGGGAATTGTTTAAATTTTCTGATAGAATTGTCCACAGATGCTTGTTGAATGCGTGATAAATAAAAAGATTCAGTGTCACTAGCTGGTTTAAACATTTGTACTAGATTACGAATTTCCTCTTTCAACCCACTTATAAAGCTCATTGTAAAGTAATCTTCAGAAAGGTTCTTATTCTTATATTTCATGATTGCTTTCAGGGGTTCATAACGTTCATTATACTCCTCTACCGTTGAAGTTTGAATTAGTTTGTTAAAGCTACCAACATAGTTATCATAAGCAACATCTTCAAAACGACAACACACATCCATAGCAAAATTATCCTACTCTATGAATGGTTTTCCTTCCAAATAATCTAAGAACCAAGCATCAGCTTTAACATCTAAATGAATAGAAGCTAAATCTACTTTTTTCAGTGGATCCACAGAATTAAGAAGGAAATAGCGTTCACACTTTCGAACCCAACCTCTAGGATTAGAACCATCAAATCTAAGAAAATTGATTTTCGGTTGACGAATGAAATTATCCGCGGAAAGATGAAATCCAGTATGATGACCACCATTGTCAAACGGATTGTGCTGATTTGAAGAATTACGATCATTGTCAAAGGAGGGATGTATCGGAGTTGTAACGGGGAGACGAGCAAGGATTTGATCTAAGGAGGACTGCACCGAGTTCATCTTGGTATTAAGCTCCTTAACCTCTTTCTCTAAAGCTGAAATTCGACCACCATCCAACTTTTGCTGGTGGGAAATATCCTTTACTGTTGGTGCCTTCTCCGCTCCCGTCATGATTCAGGTACACATGATCGACAAGCTGATACCAAATGTTATGAATCAATAACAATCACAGATGAAGAACATTCACAACAACCTATTTTCCAAAGGATGAGCCTGATTTTTTCTTATTTCTTTTCTGCCTTTCTATTACAATCTCATTGGACATAAATAGTTCTCAACTAACCAATCCATAACTGCTAAGCATATCCATTGGATTTATTAATGCCTTAATCAAAAAGAAATACAAAACTTTTCCTAAAAAACCCACACAAACAGAATTTAAGGACAAAAGCAATTTAAACTGATTAAGGCTTGTGACAACAAAGCCCAACTTGAACTAACAGGCCTAAGGCTCATGACAGGTCGCCCTTCAATCTCAGGAGCAAATCCTAGCCGTCTAAGGTTACCAGACAACACATGGTAACCTTTGAAATGAAACCCTAGTTTGGCCACGCCAAACCGCGCCAAGGCATGCCATGCCAATGGTATGCCAACATATATGCGCCACCATACTGGCCTTCCCTATGCGGCTACCAAAACGAAGGCATGCGACAATCAACGGTATCCCTTCAATTAGAGGAGCAATCCTAGCTGCCCAAGGTTACCAGACAACACATGGTAACCTTTGTCCCAAAACCCTAGTTTGGCCACTCCAAACCTAGGCCCGCCAATATTTGTCAGATATCCGGAATCCGTTTCCGAATATTCGAGATCCTATAGGATTTTTTTCCGTTTTATCGGATATCGAATATCAGATTGGATATTTTATCGGATATTCTTGATTAACATATTGGAAACATATTAGACCCCTCTAAAATGTTAATATCCGATAGTATAGGAACTTATTTGTAATTTATCCTAATTTCGAGTCTAGTATCGGACATTATCGGATAAAAATCCGATAAGTATCAATTATGAAATTGTTTTACAAGGGTTTTTAAGCTTTTTTGTTATAACAGGATATTTATCGAATATCTGAAAACTAAGGCTATCGGAATCGATATCTGATTTTGATATCCTATAGGATATTATCGAATATCCGGTAGTGTTTAACCTGTCGGATATCGGATTTCTAAATATCCGATGGATATTCTTCCATTGACAGGCCTAGCCAAACAGCGCCAAGGCATGCCATGCTAGCGACATGCTAACCTTGACGCGCCACATGCTGGCCTTCCATATGCGGCCACCAAAACGAAAGCGTGCGACGATCAATGACTACCTTTCGTCTTAAGATGCAAAATCTCGATCGTCGGAGGTCACCAAGCTATCAAGTCTCCCAAACACGAATTCCTAGGAAACAAAAATATGCTACATGTTTTCCACAAAAATATTCGAGACATCAACACATATCACAAACTGGGGGATCCTCATTGGGTATTGGCTTGGAGGTTTACAGCGTGCGGCGTACACTACGCCCGTCATAAGGAAGTGTCATAAGGATGAGGCGGTTAGTAAATACAGGGAGTTAACGGTGAAACGTTCTTTTTATGGAACATCAATTCCATGCGTTAACGGTTTTATGGAACATCAATTCCATGAATTAATGGTTTTATGGAACATCAATTCCATGCGTTAACGTTACCACCTCCTCCCATTTACTCACCCATTTTTCCATTCCTTAATGACACCAGAGTACGTTTCACTTCGACTTGTATAAATAGGTCTTACCTATTTCTACCGAACAACAAGTTCAGTCAGGAGCATACAACACTCAGAAAACATTTGCTAGCTTTCCATCTATTAGCTTCCCACTTTCTGATACAAGTCGTACAAAACAAATACTCTTCCAGAAATCAACTATTTTGTCTCATCACTTTCCTTTCTTCCCTGCCCAAAACCAACCATTCTCCTTCACTTTGTGACCGACGCAAGTCTGGAACAGCCATTTCTTGGTTTAGGCCGGACTTATATAGATTTATCTCTCGAATCTAAAGTACTACCTTGCAGTATATTGTTTAGGGTTTAAATTAGTTTCTCACCCACACACCCGAAATTACCAAAATCAACAAAAACCATTTTCACCACAAACAATTAGCGACCACAGTGGGAGGTTAATGTTTCGGTTACAATGTCAATTTTAGACCATCGATTTTATACTTTGACCCAGACATCAAGATGGTAGAAGCAGGCGATCCGCTCAGGGATCAACGACTCAATTACTAGACGACCTGATTATCAGTTATGACATGACAAGGTATGACTGGGGACTTCCCAGAGGTTAGAAGAAAAAGATCCGCCCGAGAATCAATAATCCGGTTATCAGGTAACTCAGTAACGACTGGGAACTTTCCACAATCACGGCGGTGCTTCCCATAAAACTCAGTCTTACTCCCGGAGGGTTTCCTTTTCATCAGGAGACCTAAAAATCCAAGTAAGTCTTATCTAGACAAGATACGTGGTTTGCTTTTTCTATTTTTCACGGAAATGATAAAACCAATAGCCATGTTCTGTTTCACCCTATGTCATCTACCCAAACGTATGGTTCCATGGTTTTCATGGGATGCCGGCAACACTTTCAATCACAAGACAACATCATTTCCAAAACAATTCATTCCTAAACAATTCATTCCAAAAAGTGTAGGATCCGAATCTCGCAACAACAACGCTCTTGCGAAAACTTCTACCACACATGGCAAATGTCGTAAATTAATTACAGAAGTGACGCAATAGACAACGACAGCATAAAACACGAGAAAGATGTGAAGATTTTGTGGTTGTTATAAAGAAAGCTCGCGAGAATATAGTGGGAGCTCGAGAGAATGTAGCGGGAACTCGAGAGAATGTAGAAGATCCTGAGAGAACATAGCAGAGCTTGAGAGTTTATGAGATGTACTCCACTATATGTGAGCTGTCATCCATTATGTAAACACATATATAAAGAGAAGAGTATGAGAGAGAAAAGGGGGACACAATTTTGAAAGAGAGAGATGTATTTTACAGAGAGATATTTTTAGAGAGAGAATGTATTTTTCTTTATCATCTTCTTCCACGAAAACTAGATCTAGAACTTTACCCATTAATGGAGGTTATCAATGTAAATTAATTGTAAATTTAAACTATCATAGTGAAGAAACATGGATGTAGATCAAATTGATCGAACCATGTAAAAACCTTTGTGTCCATTTATAATTTTAGCACTCTTATCACCATTTTTATATATTTAGATCTAGAAATTGTTATCAAGATATGATAAGGGGTGTGTTGTGGGATTTCCTGCAACTACATTTTGGCGCTAGAAACAGGGAGAGTTAGACCTCACTGGATCTAAAAAAAATTGAGAAGAAAAGTGGAAATTTCAATGGAGAAATTGTGTCTTCAAGCAAACATCGACAATACAATTAAAGAAAATGAAAAAGAAAGAGATGCAGACGCTAAACAAAAGCAGATTCAAAGAATACATCACTTACAACCAAATCAAACAAAACGACAACAATAATAATCTCAAAAGGATGACTAATCTCTTATTTCTTGAACTTTACTCTTTAGATTTTCAGATCTGGTGCTATATTTCAAAATATTTCAGAATACCTTTGCGAAAATCATATCATGTTCTTTGTCAAAAACGGATTTTCTCTTGAAAACGTGACTCAAAACAAGATTTGGTTATAGATTTACAACCAACAGTTCTTTGCATACAAACCCATATGGCTAATTTCAAAAAACAGTGAACAATGGTTTAGCCGCAACAACAGGGAAGTAAAAAGTGCATGATATGATGATTAAAGCCAACATGCTTAAGGCAATATGAATCAAATACTGTTTTAAGGAAACCAAGAGAATACAGAGAGGAACTGGGGTTACACCAAAGACCAGGAAAAAGGTGAAGGAAAATAAGAAAGACGCACATGTGAAGAAATTAAGTAGGGGAGGATGTTTCGCAGGATTATTAAGTAGGGGAGGATGTTTCGCAGGAGCATGAAATATCATAGCAGCGCCAAATGAACTTAACTCAACAGCGTGAAGAACTCAAATTACTCCAACAAATCCGTGAGAATATATTCGCAAGCGAAGAAAGAACAAGTTAACTTCATTGCTAAAATTTTGCAGATAAAAGAAGAGTTGATTGGATTCAAAGGATTTAAAGACTTTTGCAGAAACTTTCCAGGACGAGTGATGAGGACTTTTAGAAAGCTATTGGAGTGTGCGGTATTTACCAGGAGCAAGGATAAAACGGAAGGAACAAAGAAGTATCAAATGTTGTCTGCAAAGAGAGATGAAAACCATGCCAAACCTGAGCCAACGACGAATGATGAAAGCAATTAGTTCTATTGAAAGGCATCATAGCTGGAGAGGAATGTTGATGAGATTATAACGTTACTACTACAATCATCAGTTAACAGTGCCAAAAAAATCCAAATAGCACGAAAGAGATCATTGTCAACTACCATCGAACATGAGAGCAAGAAGATCTTAGTCCGGAAAATTAATCTTATGAGACATCCAACAAGGAATAAGCATACATAATCAGTGAGAATTCTCCAGAAACATAACTTCACGCAAAACCATTAATATTTCATCCAATATTTTTAGTCAAAAGAAACATCCATCTATTTTAGAAGCAGCGAGGATATAAACCTAATTATAGACTGTGAAGAAATAGAGTTACCGATCAATGAAACAAAGTCTCTTATCCAGGAGAAAACTCAATAGATAAGTGGATTCAATCATCCTAATTCAAGAAAACATCGCAGAGACAACAATGAGTTTCACGTATCAGAGGGAGAAAAAATACGAGTTTAGTTCCAAAGTCATCAACTCCTGCGAAGATTAACCAGTACAGCCAGTGAATAGAACTACTCAGACTCAGTTCATCAGATCAATCTAGTTAGTTTATTTTGCAGATTCAGATCTTGATCAAATATTCAACAACAAACTTTATCATTTACCTCAGCAAAGTTATCAAAGGAACTAGTTTTATGAACAACAAGCTGCCAAGCAAACCAGCCAAAGGAGGAGCCATATAAATCTATATTGTGAGAAGGAGAACAACCCAGCGAAACAACCAATTTCATACAGTCGCTTCGCAAATTCAAATCACAATCGATTATTCGTAACAAGTTTCGTTAACAACTCCAACAAAGCAATCAATAAAACTGCGAGCAACACAACCAAAGCAAGAAAGAAGATCAACCATACAACCACCTTGTCATCAGCAGTAGTAAACCCATGGTAATTCACGAAGAAATCAATGGCAAGAATTAAAGGACAAAAACCAGCTAACTATCCAACTAGCACTAGCGAACACGAGATATCTTGAGAGGAGCCCCATGAGTTCTGTTAACTTCGCATATTTCCTTAACCTCGCAAATTTTCTTCACAAACACTGTCTTCGCAGATATTTTTTCACAGAAGACACAAAACTCTCCTGCGAATATATAGGTTAGGAAGTAAGTGTATGGCTGAAAAAGTGCGGTTAAGGTCCACAACAACTCCGTCAACTGAAGGAAAGAAGTATCATGATAGCTCAGCTAATAAACAGGAGCAAAGATTTAGATCGAAACTAAGAATCAAGGAGTTCAAATATTCTTTCAAGAACATTGTCCAGTTGGAGGAGGATAATTGGAGCAAATATTTGATCCACCAACGGCAAAGCAATGAACCATCAATTTTACATCGTGCTAAGTTCTTTGTGCTAGCCATTGTAAGACAAAAGAAAGAAACTAACAGGTAAAGAAGTTACCAACGACAAATGAGAGAAAGAAAGAATAAAAGGAAAAGAGGTCAAGAGAAGTTCATCCAAGAGAATAGCTTTTCAAAGCATGTGTAATTTTATATCATGTTAAGAAGCAGGAAGTGAAGCTGATAAGTTCTGCGAATTCTACTAAAAATAACTTCTGCGAATTTTACTACACTTACAAAAATATGAACTTGGACAGATGGTCACAAGTGAAGTTGATGGATTCAGTAACACGGGTTTGAGTCTCCTTCTTCGCAAATAATTTTTTTGCTTCGCAAGTGTATATACCGTAAACAATTTCCTTCGCAGATGTTTACCTTGTGAACATTCGCAACACGAATGAACACTTCACAGACGTTCGTTTAATTTTCATACAAATGATTACTTCATCCAAGTTATCTTCAGATCCTCCTAAATACCAACGTCAATAAGAAATGAATAGCAGGAAAGCCCAGTTCGTCCAAGCCCATTAAATCTCACCCAACAGTAAACAAAATATCAAGGCTTAAGTTTGCACAGAAGTTGTACAATTATGAATTTCTAGTACAATTAGTTGGTCAGAGGCATGAATTTGGTATTTCATTACTTCACAAGATCTTTGATTATTTCGCAAAGAAAAGAGTTGATAATTATTTCGCGCAGATATCTCGCAAAGAATTGAAATAAATGACAGAAATGAAAGAATGATTGAAAGAATAAAGAAACGCGAAAATTTCGCAGAAAAGCAAATAAAATTTCGCAGAGACATTAGAATGGGACAAACCTTTATGGCGTACACCCTAGTTCACAAATAAAATTTCGCAAGAGGCAAATGTAAGACCTAAAGTGCGTCATATAAGGGGATGTCTCTTTGCGTGGCTCAGGGATAAGGTTATACCGCTGCTGGAACCTGAGTCATGGAGATTTGGGGTCAATGAAAGCCCGTCCAGGAAAGGTACCTTGGATTTCCAACTATATATATATATATTAACAGTTGGACGACCGAGGGTCTCTCCTAAGGAGTGTAAAGTATGATCAAGGCGCCGAGGTACAAGGTTGAGCCAAGGGTGCCCTGGGCGTATGAAACTACCCTGGGCATTCTTGGAAAGTCTTGACTATGATGCACTCTGCCTGAAGAAAACCCCACTTAGGGTGCAGTCTCGTAACTATAAGCCATATAGGAAAAAAGAATAAGAGGATGCGAAAAAAACTGGTTGTTGTTAAGACCGGATGGGAGGAGCTAGTCTTGTATGGCCGATGTACGCCTCCTTGAAGGGGCAACTAGGGGGGAGATAAGGGTGGCACCCTCCTTTAGGGAGCTGATAAGTGTCTTAAGACGCAAATGTCATGAGGCTTTTTACTCACGGGAGTATCTAGGCTTGTCATATTTGCGCAACAATTATACAGTGGCAAAAAGCCATAAGAAAAAGATAAGATGAGATCAATGGATTTTTACATGAAAGTGTAATGATGTCCTGCGATTTCATGGCACGACGACAATGTCACGAGACTTTGTTCTCGCAAGAAAACTTAGTCCTGTAATATTGTCGCAACAAATTGACAAAATGAGGATAAGGAAAGATCAATGGGTCTTTACATGCGAATGTAAGGACGTCTTGCGATTTTGTCGCAAAAAAAAAATTTGGCAAAATTAGACCAACAGAATAATTGCAAACATTAACTATTGCCGTGAAATGCAGGTAAATTTTTTTCATTGCGAGAAAGATAATGAGAAGCAAGATAAAATATTCAGAATCTCTCAAGAGTAATATTCAGAATACCTCATGTAGGTACTGAATATCGCAAGATAATAGTTCACGAGTATCGTAATAAATAAAGGAGGAAAGAGTTATAAAATGATACGATGATAGAAGTAGTGTGGGGAAATATGAAGTTTTGCGAGGATGAATTGCGATACTTCGCAATTCATATACAGCTGTATAAGTTTTACTATAAATAGGAGTTCAAATGTAAAATTCGAGAGGTTCTTTTAATGAGTGTATGAAATTATCTTAGGAGAGAATAGAAAAAGTTGTAACTATTCTAGTTCCATTTTGATAATTCTATGTAATCAACTAAGAGAATTAATAAGAAAGTTATCATTCACCATCAAGAACTTCTTGAGTTTTTACTAATTTTATTGAGGGTGTAGTTGTAGATTATTCTGCAACTACATAATTGGCGCTAGAAACAGGGACTTGAAGAATTCATGTACCATAAAAATGACAAGAAGAAGAAACACATCAGAACCATTAACTGAAGTAAGAAGAAGTGTAAGACTCACAGGAGGAGAAGCAAATATAACAGGAGAACCTAGTAGGAGAAGGAGTAATCGAAGAAATCAAGCTCAACAAATAATAGATCATGATCGAGTGAGTATACACACTTTGAGAACTGATACACCAGAAGAAGAAGATAGAGAACCACAAATTAGAGAAAATGGGAGGTTGATGGGAGGAACAATTCTTGAAAGAGAAAGGGAGATGTTAGAAACATTGAGACAAGGAATCCAAAAAGAACGAATGATCAAAAGTGAAGAACGTGCCAATTTAACAAGACAAAATCAAGAATTGAGGATGGAAAATGAGATGCTACAAAGAAGGAAATCTCAAAGTGTTGCAAGATCAAATGTTAGAATAGAAAGAGAAGGACAAAATTCACCGATAATCAATAATGAAAATAATATGCAAGCACAAGCGCAGAATCAAGGTGAAAGAAATCAAGAGAATCGTTTCATTTTAATACCAAACCACGAACAAAACATGGAGAATTTACGAACAAGGCCAAATCCTAGAGAATACAATCAGAATCGAGAGGAAGAACATCAACTTATGAAAGAAACTGAGAGACAAGCAGTACATCAAAACAATCACGAGAATGGAGTAAGAAGATATGAAGAGGCTCGTAACAAACAAAATGTTGAGTATGAAATAATTAAGAGAAGAATTGTAAATCAACAAACAGAAGTGGAGAGGAATGAACCAAACTCTCGAATCAGAGTACAAGCAAATCAAGAAGAAATAAATCACAGAAGGAGGAGAAATGAAGAAGAAGAAATTTCGATATTCGCATGAGAAGAATGAGAAGAATAGAAAGGAAGAACAAGAATTCCAAGATGCTCTGGATGAACAATTATGATAATTTAGAAAGAAGATATTTGCAAAATTATGCAAATGAAAACATTAATGAAGAATATGAAAGAATGCGAAGGATCGCAAGGGAGGAAGCGCAAGAACGTAGAAGAAGAGAAGTTGCATTAAAAAGACCAATGGATGAGAATTCTAAGGCAAATACACGGATCTTTCGAGAATTAGCAGAAATGAGAGGGATGATAAACAATAGAAGAGGAGGAGATAGAATGCAATTAGATGAAGCAATAGAAGAAGCTGCGAGGACTCCATTTGCTAGAGAAGTACAATTGGGAGGAATTCCACCAAAATGCAATTTGCCCACACTAGTATCTTTGATGGGACTTCATGTGCTATTCAGCACATTAAAGCATACATAAGATGCATGTTACAATGGGAGAATCATGATGCTGTGTTATGAAAGTACTTTGCATCAAGTTTAACAGGGGAAGCTTTAAAGTGGTTCGAAGGACTCCCTAAGAACACTATTACGTCATTCAGTCATTTTCAAGCAACTTTCCTTGGAGCATATATCACAAATCACTCTTCACGGCTTGGTATTGAAGATGTATTTGGTTTAAAACAAAGAGTGGGTGAAAGTTTGAAGCATTTGGTAAGACGATGGAAGACTATGTGCAGTGATATGGCAGGGCGCGTGGATGAGAGATACTTGATTAAATCCTTCATAAATGCGATGTTCGTAGAATCGAACAATTATATGTTCAAATATTCAGAAGAAAGAATTCCATAATGATGACAGAGTTACGAGAATTGCAAGAAGAATACATTACACTAGAGGAAAAGAAAAACAGTATGGAATCATATCCAGTAGCAAACACTAGCAATCAAGATGGAGGAGCAAATTTACTTCCCAAAATAATCAATGTAGTAGCAGGTACTTCACAAACATCCTCACAAACTTCTTCGCAAATTTCAGAAGAGAAGAAAATCAATGATAGCCAGCCAAAAATGGTAGCAATGGGTAGTAGAGATCAAGAAGAGTATGATAGAGAGAGGAATTTCTATAATCGAATAGAAATAACCAAATTCCAAGATTAGATCAACAACAAGAAAATTATGGGGGACAAAGGCAAAATTATTTTGGACAAGGGAACCAAAGACAAAATTATAACAACGGTCAAGGAGGTCAAAGAATGGTAAGGGAAGAGATAAAGTTGCCACCTTTGAATACAAGTGTAGAAAAGATATGGCAAGCAATTATCCTAGTAGAGCATATACCAACTCCATGGAACATGGGAAAGGAACCACCAATGGGTCCAAGAAGTCATGAATTTTGTTCATATCATCATTTTCATGGAAATTCTACAAATAATTGCCATAATATCAAGAGGATAATCTTGCGAATGATTGATCAAGGAAAACTAAATCAATTTTTACTTAAGCAGAACACAGTGATCTTGCAACAATTACCACGAGCTCACCCATAACTCATGAGGAGAACACAGCACAAGAAAAGGGAGAAGAAACCCTACATATAGAAGTGGGATCAAAATCAAGGAATGTTTTCTGCAATTCCATTGTTCATTCATATAAAACCATAGAGGATTTTCATGATAATGTGTTAAGCAGGGTATATGCGAGGGATGGTGAAGGAAAGGAAGTAATGAACATACTTAAAAAATTTCACGACTTGAAGATCGGCAGAAACGTGAAATTTCTTTTGAAGCCACTGAAATTACAGAAGGTTGTGAAGAACATGATAATCTATTGGTAGTAAGATTAGCAATCTACATGAATATAGAAGAAAACGAAGATGATATGGAGGAAGAATCAATTGGTCTTAATAAGATTTTGATTGATACGGGAAGTTCTGTCAATATCCTCTTTTATTCTCGCTTACAAAACTATGGGGGGAAAAGATGCAGATTTAATACCTTCTACTTAACAGAATTTATGGTTTTAATGGAACTGCTAACAAGCCCAAAGGAGAAGTGAGCATGCGAATTCCATTAAGTGGAATGCGAACCTGAAATTACGTTTCTGCGTTGTTGATGTCGAATCACCATATAATGCTTTGATAGGAAGACCATGGCTTGATGGAATTCTAGGCGTAGCTTCCACTCTACATCAGTGCATAAAGTTTCCTCATATGAAGGGTATTGGAATTATCAAGGGTGATTGGGCTGAGGTAAAAAAATGTTACGATACAGAAGTAGAAGTTTGCGAAGGAAAAACTGCTGAGAAGGAAAATTGGAGAAAAAGAGCAAAGGTTGTGAAAAGAAGTGAAAATTTAATGGCGGAGGATTAAGGCAAAAGAGAATAAAATTACGATGATAATCATACAAGAAATTTACGATAATAATAAGGGGTTGTGATTTGCGAAGAAAGAAGAAGGAAAATAATAAAACAAGAAGGTAATCAGTATGTTTGCTCGTGGAAATGAGGTATGTTGCAAAACAAATTTTTTATTTCGTGATAAATTTTACGAATATTGTTTGCTCGCAGGAAATTGGGAAAAGTTACAAATTTCAAAATTTATATTGCGATTAAACTTTCATTAATTTGCGAATAAAAGACCGCAATCTATGATCAGCCTCCAAGAAAGAAAGAGAGCCGCAGAAAATTTTATACATGCAAACCTTTGTGGCTTACACCCTAGTTCGCGAAGCTATATTTCATAAGAGGCAAAGTCCTAAAGTACGTCATTTAAGGGGGTACCTATAAACGTGGCTAAGGGTAACCGGAACACCACCAAGGGCCCTTAGTACATGGTAAAAATTTAGGGGTACAACCCAATAATGGGGTACCTATCCGGGTTAGACACCTTGGATTCTCACCTAATCTAGCGACATTACGCAATATAAAATACGGTGTAAGAGGATTTAGGTTGGGCGACTAAGGCATACGGTCTTTCCCAAGAAGTGCAGAAAACGATCAAGGCGCCGAGGTACACGGTTGAGTCAAGAGTGCGGGTGAGGTTGAACCACATCTGCCATTTTTGACAAGTCTTGGCAAATGATGCACTTGGCCCAAAGATACCCCATAGGGTGCAACCTCGTAACTATAAGCCCTATAGGCAAAAAGGATAAGAGGTTGCGATCAAAAGCTGGTTGTTGGCGAACCAGGATGGGAAGAGCTAACCTTGTATGGTCGATGTACGCTTCCTTGAAGGGGCAACCAGGGGGAAGATAAAGGGAAGCACCCTCCATTAGGGAGCTGATACGTGCTATAAGACACAAATGTCACGAGGCTTCTTGTTTGCGAAAACATAAAGGCTTGTCATATTTGTGCAACAAATGAAGTTCTGCGAGCATTCTAAAAAAAAAAGAGAGAGAAGGAAAACATACAAAAAGAACTCGCAGAATGAAACAAAGAAGTTAAGATGAGATCAATGGGTTATTACATGAAAGTGTAAAAAAACGTCTGCGATTTCATCGCAAGACGATAATGTCACGAGGTTGTATGTTGCAAGAATGTTCAGACTTGTCATATTATCGCAAATACAAAAATTTACTACAAAAGAGGTGGCAAAATAAGACCTTTACTTAGGAAGGCATGATAAGACCACAGAAATTAATGAAATTCATTACATCAAAACCATTGAAGAAATTATACAAGAATATACATTATGAAGATCTGAAAAGAAGACAACAAGTCGATATCATTGAAGAAATTTTACAAGAATATACATCATGAAGTTTTGAAGAGAAGACAGCTTCGTCAATACCATTGAAGAATTTTTACAAGAATTCCTATCAAAGAAGATAACATCATTGAAGAATTTTCACGAAGACTTAACAAAAGATGCAATTTTGATAGCAATCAAATCTGAGATAAGTTCATACTAAGTAAAATTTTACGAGAATTAAATACTTCTTATACTTCTCCATATATTGAATATTTCTCCACAAATTCAATACTATTTATACTTCTTCAAGAATATATCATATTTATTATACTTCTTCAACGAATATTTAATTTTGCGAAGGTTAAGTACTTATTATACTTCTTCATACAATGAGTAATAATTCTTATACTTCTTCATATATTGGGCAATTCTTCATAAATTGAATGCTGCTAATACTTCTTCAAAGATATTTTATACTTCTTATACTTCTAAAGGGTATTTCATATTTCGTATACTTCATACTTCCTATACTTCAAGGGGAGATTTATTATTTACTTAGCAACATTCCTCAAAAGGCAAAAGGCTTATATTTCTTATACTTCGAAGGGAGGATTTTTTATTCATAATCACAATAAGAAGAAACTTCGTAAGATAAATTGAGAAGGATATTCTAATACTTCCAGCGATAGTTGATCATTTGAAGAGCAATAATAAGGGGAAAGGGAATACTAAGCTAAGTCTTTAAGATATATTATTTCTCTCACATGATCAAGTTATGCGAATAAGGGAAACAATCAATCAAAGAAAGATTAATTCAAATTAAGCTTTGAAAAAGAAATTGTTGGATTGATTAAAAGTGCAATCAAGAAGAAAGTGTTGTATTGAAAAGAAAGCAGAGCAGACATACAAAAAAGAGTGAAGTTCTGCAACAAATATACAAAAAGAGTGAAGTTATTTTTCAAGCGATCTATTCCCATCAAAATGATCTTCTTCTTCAACTTCACTATCATCTTCAACTTCACTATCAGAGATTTCCAGATATGGAGTATCTTGAGAATTTCTTGAAAGGAGCGTATGGTACTTCTTGAGAGGAATTTCATTATCTTCGCAAATCTTGCGAGTCATCTTAGCTCGAAAACGCTTGACATATAAACTATGGTTATCTTTGGGAAATTAGAAGTTTGAGATCTCAAATCGAAATTTTCTTATTACGATTAGCAAGGATAGTTTCAGATCGTTATTCATCTTCGCATAATTTTCTGCTTAGCAAAGGAGAGAAATTAAGGAATTGTTTAGCAAATTACGAAGGAAAAGTAATCAAAATAATTACCATCGCAAAGAATTTACCTTCTAATTGCTTCTTATCATTACGAAGAGAAGAATTTTCAAGCTTTAATTGATTATTCTCCTCAAGAAGAGAAGAATTATCAATTGCGATGCTCAGATTGTGAATTATCTTCGTGATGGGATATTAATTCTGCGTTATCAATACTTAAATCCTCTACTTTCCGACGGAGATTTGAATTTTCAACCTCTAAATTCTTACAACGATTTAAAGTTTTCTTCTCAAAGCAATAGAATGACGTCTTTCCCAATCGAAGCATTTGCACAACTAACTCTTCCAACCTAAACAAGAAAAAAGGGGTTAGAAATCAACAAAATAAGGGAAATAAACAAGGAATAGAGAAGAAACTTACCATGCTACCTAAAGCATATAATGAAGCAGGAGAGACGAATCTTGAAATGCCTTTGAGGGAGTTATTATCAATTACAGTAGGAACTTTACAAGCCTTCGCAATAAGTTTGTGAGCATTCGATGTAGGAGAATTTCCTAATCCACGAGAAGAATGGAGGAAAGCCTTAGAGATGCTAACCATTGCTGAGGCAAAAGTTTATGGAATACTGCAATCTTCATTTCCACCTTCATCAACATCATTATCATCATCTCCTTCATCAGAAAGGGTATCGGAATTAGAACTAAAGTCCTTCTCAGGAAATTTATCATATTCATCACCAAGATCTTCCTCAATATTCTCATTAGAAGATATTACATTGGAATGAGACTTGGTTGAGAGTTTTTTCTTTTTCCTCCTCTCGTAAACAACATATTGAAGTTTCCTTTTCCCTTTGCGAAGAGCATAATCTTGACTACCAGAAGCTTGAGTAACCTTCGCAGAACGAAGAGTTTGTTGTCTTGCAGTAAACCTTTTAGAAGAAATAGAACTCTTATTTTCACTCGCAGCAATCTCAGGAAGAAGTGGAACCTGCAAATTCAAATAAGGATAAGAAACAGAGGCAATAATATATTGTTTAGAAAAATACAAGAGTGTTTCTTACCTCATTTGAAATTAAAGGGTAACAAAAAGATAAGGAGATGGAAGTACATACATTTCTAAAAACCCAAGGTTGATAATGGCGGTTACGAAGGTTCGCATGAAGTTCTACTATCCCAGAAATATAAGAACCCGATAATATTAAAGGGTACTTATGCCAATCTTCATCATTAGAACGACGAGGTGTCTTATTATTTCCTAAAGCATAATCAATATCGTGCATGAGAAGATCATGTGCTGCGATATTATATTTACGATGAATACGAACACCCCAACGATTATCTTCTTTCCTCACAGGAATTAGTGTGTAATTTTTGAAGAAACCCTCAACTGTATAATTCTTGACAACAATTTCCATATTTTCAAATCCAGGTTTCCTAAGATCAATGAATACAAAGATTTCCCAAAAGCGCACGATTTGCGAATTCAACTAAGAGGCGAATACAATCACCAGTCAATTGGTAAATGGCACAAGAAAAATTGGGGTGGGAAATAATTTCATAGAATAGAGGAAAGTTAACATCATAAAGAGGAAGAGGAAGACTGCGAGGATTTGACCTCGTGAGATTAAAATTTTATGATCATCCCAAACATAGTTGGTAAAGAGCTTCACACAGAGAGAAGATTTATTATCATAACCTTCAATCTCATAGAGAATGAGGTCCCTATCAACAAGTTCCGCATTAACTGTTCAATAGTTTTCTTCTTTGGTGGCATTGAATATAAGATGGAAAATAGAAAGGAAAAAGATAAAAGAGATTGAAGAAAGGGCGAAGTGGTGAAGAAGATGAATAAGATAAGAGAATAAAAAGCAAAAACAAAGGATAATATTTATAAATAGAGAGAGTTTGATGAAGATAGAAACTCATTAATACGAGTAAGCGTGAACGGTTAAAAAGAACGGTTACGAAGAAACGTGTCAAAAAGATAAGAGAAAAGTAAAAGACGTGTTGCGAACTTGATGGGTGGTAATAACTACACTAAATTTACGAGAATAGGGATTCTCATGACATTTCTTCTTCGTATAATTGACATGAGAAGAGGCAAGATGTAGGTACTTGAATATCGCAAGATAATAGTTCAAGAGTATTGTAATAAATAAAGGAGGAAAGAGTTATAAAATGATACGATGATAGAAGTAGTGTTGGGAAATATGAAGTTTTGCGAGGATGAGATTGCGATAGGATGAATTGCGATACTTCAATTCATATACAGTATATAAGTTTTACTATAAATAGGAGTTCAAATGTAAAATTCGAGAGGTTCTTTTAATGAGTGTATGAAATTATCTTAGGAGAGAATATAAAAAGTTGTAACTATTCTAGTTCCATTTTGATAATTCTATGTAATCAACTAAGAGAATTAATAAGAAAGTTATCATTCACCATCAAGAACTTCTTGAGTTTTTACTAATTCTATTGAGGGTGTAGTTGTAGATTATTCTGCAACTACACCTCAAGAGTCATATTCAGAATCTCTCAGGAATACTATTCATAATTTCGCAGCACTATTTCAGGAGCACTATTCATAAATTCACAAATTATTCAAAATTTCGCAGAATGTGGTTATTTAGCTCATTTATTTCGCAAAATTTGAAGCAACTTGAAGAGATGATAATATCACAAGAAAACAAAACATGAGACAGAGGCAAGATGAGAATAAAGAAATAATTAATCCAATCAACATTTTCTCAAGGATTCTACCTTCATAGATAAAGAACAGAGGCAACTATGGATTACCAAGAAAATATTTTATGTTCTTTATCTTCTCGGCAAGAATCATTTCCAAAATGGACAAGAATTCTCACCAAAAATGAAGTAATAATTTTGCATGAATAGAGGAAATACTTATGACTTTCATTCAAGGACGGATACTTCTTAAATTTTGAGGATTGATTACTTCTTATATTTCTTCAAGGATACTTCATACTTCGCATACTTCAAGAGTTGATACTTCTTATTTACTTTGCAAAGATCCGGAACTTCACAAAAGAATAGAGGCAAGTACGTACTTTTCAAGTCCAATATTCTTTCGCTCGTTCCTTCATCAATAAAGATCAAAGACTACTGCAACAACGGATTTTTTCTTAAAGATCGCTCTTCAAGAAATATTCAAAAAAAAAGAGGTAAGATGTAGGATTTGAATCTCGCAACAACAACGCTCTTGCGAAAACTTCTACCACACATGGAAAATGTCGCAAATTAATTACATAAGTGACGTAATAGACAACGACAGCATAAAACACGAGAAAGATGTGAAGATTTTATGGTTGTTATAGAGAAAGCTCGCGAGAATGTAGCGGGAGCTCGAGAGAATGTAGCGGGAACTCGAGAGAATGTAGCGGGAACTCAAGAGAATGTAGCAGATCCTGAGAGAACATAGCAGAGCTTGAGATTTTATGAGCTGTACTCCACTATATATGAGCTGTCATCCATTATGTAAACACATATATAAAGAGAAGAGTATGAGAGAGAAAAGGGGGACACAATTTTGAAATAGAGATAAGTATTTTACAGAGAGATATTTTTAGAGAGAGAATGTATTTTTCTTTATCATCTTCTTCCCCAAAAACTAGATCTAGAACTTTACTCATTAATGGAGGTTATCAATGTAAATAAATTGTAAATTTAAACTATCATAGTGAAGAAACATGGATGTAGATCAAATTGATCGAACCATGTAAAAACCTTTGTGTCCATTTATAATTTTAGCACTCTTATCACCATTTTTATATATTTAGATCTAGAAAATGTTATCAAGATATGACAAGGGGTGTGTTGTGGGATTTCAGCTCTAGATTTTTTTGGGAAGAAGATGATAAAGAAAATAAATCTCTCTCTAAAAATTCTCTTCTCTCCTAAAACTTTTATCTACTCTCTTCAAGAATCTCCCATTTCATCATTTGAACTGGCTATTTATATGAAGTATTACAATATAGATATAGCTTGTGAGTTATCGCGACTTCTATTCGTAAGTTTATCTATATTCACAAAGTCTTCACGCCTTTCTCATGTTTTGTATGTCATTCCTTTGTTGCATCGTTTAATATTTCTTCTCACGACATTATTATGTCATCATCATTAATAATTCGCATAAGGTTCGTGCGATATTCTCGCTCCTACATCTTGCCTCTTTTTCTTGAATATTGCGTGAAATAACAATCTTCAAGAAAAACTCAGTTGTTGCGGTCGTTGGAGTAATCTTTGATCTTTGTTGGCGGAGGAATGAGCAAAAGAATATTAAACTTGAAAAGTATATATACTTGCCTCTATTCTTTTGTGAAATTCTGAAGCTTTAAGAAGTAATTAGAAGTATCATCTTGCGAAGTATGAAGTATGAAGTATGCGAAGTATCCTTGAAGAAGTATAAGAAGTACTCAATCCTCGAAATATAAGAAGTATCTATCCTTGAATAAGAAATATTGCCTCTATTCATGAGAAATTATTTCTTCATTTTTGGTGAGAATTCTTGCCCATTTTGGAAATGATTCTTGCTGAGAAGATAAAGAACATAAAATATTTTCTTGGTAATCCATAGTTGCCTCTGTTCTTTATCTATGAAGGAGAATCCTTGAGAAAATGTTGAATGAATAAATTATTTCTTCATTCTTATCTTGCCTCTGCCTCATGTAGTATTCTCTTTAAGAAAATAATCACATTCTTCGAAATAATCACAATTCTTGATGAAATTCTTCTCGCTAATTTATGCATAGTTCTGTGAATAGTGACGCAAATAGTTCTCGCAAATTAAGTGTCACGAAATGCAATAGTGTTGTGAATAATGGCTCAAAATATGAATAGCTCTGCGAAATTTACGAGGTATTATTCATGTAAAATTTATGTAAAATACTTGTACGAATATAATGTATGTATGTTGTTATGAAATGTGTATGCGATGCTTATGCCATGAAATGCTTATGCAATGCTTTTATGATGCGAGTATGATGCATGTATGATGAGAATGCTTATCTATTGCAATGTATTAGCTAATGTTTGTGTTACTTAGCTCATTTCGCCGCGGTAAAATTGATGTAGCTTTTAAATTGCTTTCATTCTTCATTTCTATGTTTTTGTCTCTAATATATGCATTCCTCTTTGCATATTTATTGTTCTTGCAAGTTCATTTGCTTGTGCCTCATTTTTCTTGCTCATTGTATCTCATTGTTTTATTCCTGCACTATTATTCTCGCATGATATAATATAATTAAAATATTAAAGATGCATAATCTCAATCTCATTTCAGTATATATGTTCGCAAGCTTGTTTGCTTACATATAATCATCTTCGCAATTTTATTTGCGTATTCTCTTGTGGTCTTATTTTGCCTTCCTAGTTAAAGGTCTTATTTAGCCACGTTTCTTTCTGCGACAAAATCGCAGGACGTCCTTACATTCGCATGTAGAGACCCATTGATCTTGCCTTATCATTTATCTTAGTATTATAGACTCTTCAGGATATTTGTCACGCGACAATATGACAGGCCTAAATATTCTTGCGAACATAAAGCCCCATGACATTGCCGTCTTGCGATGAAATCGCAGGACGTCTTTACACTTTCATGTAAAAACCCATTGATCTCATCTTAACTTCTTTGTATTTAATTCTGCGAGTATATATATATATTATTATTATTATTTTTAACTCGCAGAAATACGATTGTTGCACAAATATGACAAGCCTTTATGTTCTTGCGAACAAAAAGCCTCGTGACATTTGCGTCTTATAGCACGTATCAGCTCCCTAATGGAGGGTGCTGCCCTTTATCTTCCCCTTGGTTTCCCCTTCAAGGAAGCGTACATCGACCATACAAGGTTAGCTCTTCCCATCCGGTTTTGCCAACAACCAGCTTTTGTTCGCAACCTCTTATCCTTTTTGCCTATAGGGCTTATAGTTACGAGGTTGCACCCTATGGGGTATCTTTGGGCCAAGTGCATCATTTGCCAAGACTTGTCAAGAATGGCAGATGTGCTTCAAACCCATCCGGCACTCTTGACTCAACCGTGTACCTCGGCGCCTTGATCGTTTTCTGCACTTCTTGGGAAAGACAGTATGCCTTAGTCGCCCAACCTAAATCATGTTACATCGCAAGATTAGGTTGAGAATCCAAGGTGTCTTACCCGGATAGGTACCCCATTTTTGGGTTATGTACACCGTAATGTCCATGTACTCAGGTTCCGTGGTGGTGTTCCGTTTCCCCTGAGCCATGCTTATAGGTACCCCTTAAATGACGTACTTTAGGACTTTGCCTCTTGCGAAATGTTGCTTCGCGAACTAGGGTGTACGTCACAAAGGTTTGCTGTGTAAAATTTTTGCGGCTTTTTTGTCGATCGTTCAAGCGTCTTTTGAAAGATAAAGTGATAAATAAATTTTCGTCTTTATAATGGTGATCGAAATAAATAGTTTTGAGAGTTTCACGGTGTATCTTTGTTTTTTGTAAATCATGTCAAAAATTCTTTTATTTTTGAATAAAAATAATCTAGAAACATATAAGTTGGATTTTCTCAATGTTTAATTTTGAACTCAAAGTCTTTGAAATTTTGTAAATACTTGAAATTTTAGTAATCTTTTGAAATTTTTATAATCGTATCGATTGAATGGTTTTGTAAATCAAATTAAAAAATATTATCTTTCATTCGCAGTATAAGTAAAATGTTGATGGGTACTTATCTTTCCATGTTAATCGTTGTTGTTGTCAAGGAAGGGAATAGATGCTTGTGAAATGTATAAACACATGACGGCAAAGAAGTGTGAGAAATGAGACTTGAACCCTTGACCTGCTTCTTGGATTTTTCATGACATACCAACTGTGCTAAGCTTCTCTTAACGATAGTAATCATGTATAAGAAGTATTTTCTATCTTTGCGAATGTTTGCAAAGTAAATATAAAGTATTTGTTTGTATTTGTGAATATTCACAAAGCAACATCAGGAACAAAAACACTATGCATTGGGGAGATTGAATTACGTTTTCAATCTTCATGTTCGTTGACTACACACATGACCATCATTTCAACGTTAGTTTGATAGAAAGTCCTCAATCAACAAAACTTCTTGTGATCTACTTCTTAGAAATTGTCCTTCATTAGCGAAAAAATAAAAAGTGTGCGAGAAGAGAGACTTGAGCGATGTCGAAATTCCCTCGTTTGAAATGACCATCTATGGTCGCTTGTGTTGAGGTTGTGAGATTATATAAGTTATTCTTTTAATTGTTCGCATATCAAAAAGCAAAAAAAGATTGGGAGACTCGTGAACATGCTTTATGTTAAACTTCTCCTTTCAAATAGCCGACCAATTGTGCTAACTTCGGTTTGCTAAATAATGAAGGTAATATTGCGAACTAATTCATTTTTCTGTCTTTGTAAAAAGAAGAAAATTATGCTCGCAAGCATAATCGGTTCTCGCGACCTCTCGTTACTCATTCATCCTTAAACCATCTTTGCGAACCATTTCGTGATGAAATCAACACATGACGTATTATCTTCTTCTCGAATACAATTCTCAACTAAAACTTCCATTTTTCCCTTTGAATTTCACCACAACAACTAATCTTTTCTCTCATTCTCTTCATATCTTTGAATTCTCATTATCATTCATTTTTCGTAAGTGTAATATCGCCAGAAGTCGCTTATCTTTACTTGTGAAGTAAATACTAAACCATAAGTGGAGTACTCATCATTCAGAACAATCATTAGTAAGTCATGTTTCAATTCTCTTAGATTAAATCCGATCAACTCCTCTTCATGTAAGTTGCACCATCTTGTAACCCGTAGTCTCTTCTAATCGTTTATTTTTATTCTTCTTTGGTGTGAAAAATAAAAATGTTTGCGAAGTAAATACTAAAAGTCTTGTTCACTTGTATTTCTTTATCCTGCGGAGTTGAGTTACCTTTTGCTAACATGCTAACTTCTCTTCGCTTAGATTGCCTCTAAACTTTTTTGTCGATGTTTTGATTATTCATTATCGAGGATTCTCGCTACTTTCACTTTGTTGGTGATTTTATTCTTTTGATTTCATGTAACACAACTTTTATTTTGAATCTATTTAATTTTCCAAACTTTCCAATATCACTCGTTGTTCATCGATAGAATTTCTTTTCACTAGAATTTCCATTTTCACTCTTCAAATTTAACGATCCACGAGATCTAATTCAACTATAGATAATTTGATGTTATCTATTGTTAATTTGAAGATGAAGATCCTTTACTGGAATTTCCGTTTTCACCCTGAACTTATAGATCTAGATTCACAATAATTAATTTCTTTGAATCTTTCTTGGAACCAACAAGCAAGAGGTAATTTCTTTTGAATCTTTTGAACCAACAAGCAGTAGGTAATTTTTTTAGATATTTTAATTTCGCCTAAACATGAAAGATAGTTGTTGATGATGTTTACTCCTGAAAAGTAACTTTCCAAAATTTTCCATTTTTGCTCCTGCAACTTAAGATCATGAATAATAGCCAATCTTGTAACTTCTTGAATCAACACATTACAGAAAGATAAACTTTTAATCTCTCCCTGCTTCTAGTTGCCAATTATGTAGTTGCAGAAATCCCACAACTACACTCATGAGCATCTTACACTGATTTATCTAATTTATTTGATATGAAAATGAAGATTAAAGTACTAAAATTGTAAAAGAGACACGAAGATTTTTACATGGTTCGATCATTGTGATCTACATCCATGGTTCTTCACTATGATTGTTGAGATTACATTAGTTATTTAATTTACAATCTCCATTAATGGATATTTGGTAGAGCTCTAGATCTAGTTTTTGGGGAAGAAGATGATAAAGAAAATAAATCTCTCCCTAAAAATCTCTCTCTCCTAAGACGCTTTTTAACACTCACTTCAAGAATCTCCCAAATTTAACATTTGAACTACTATTTATAGTGAAATCTGCTACAATTGTATATAGCTATGCAGTATCGCGACTTCTATTCATAAGTTTGATTCTATATTCGCAAAGTCTTCACGCCTTTCTCATGTTTTGTCTCGCCATCCTTTGTTGCATCGTTTCTAATATTTCTTCAAGACATTATTATGTTGCGTTATTAATAATTGCAAGTAGAAGGTTGCTCGCGATATTCTGCTCCTACAAGTTCCTAAAGAAAATGCGATGTACTTGCTAGGAGTTCTATAAGAATGCATCTGAAGAAGGTATTACATCTAGTCCGAATAGGTAGTGAAAATTGGTGTAACAACTTCAGAATAGGTGTGTTTTAATTCGGACTAGTCCAGGGGTTTCTGCATTTCGCGGTTTCCTCGTTAATCGAAATCTGGTGTCTATGTTATTTCTTTTCCGCATTATATTTTATTTATATAATAGAAATATCACAGGTTGTATGTTAAGACAAATCAGTTCTTCCGATCTTAGGGTTGTTGAGTGAATTGATTGATACTTGAACAATTGATTTTGTATATCTTCATATTGTTAGACACGATCTGGATACCTATTTCAAGTGGATACCGTGCTGAAATATTCCTTTAGTGATCGTTGCTAAAGAGGTTTATACACAATGGATATTAAATAGTTGTGATTAAAATAATAGACTTTTATTTCAAAGATTAGCATTCGAAATCATGATTTGCGGACTGCTTACGTTTATCTCGATCGTGTTAATAGAGATATTAAACTCTCTTGATTTACTTACTCTTAGATTGAAGTCCCAACTGTCTAGTTGATTCCTCTAGAAAGTATATTGGAGTTTGTCTATTGTGATTACCAAACGAAATATTGGGTGTGTTGTTAGACCCGCTTTTTCAATTGGTATCGAGCTGGCGAACATGCTAAGACCTCATAAGTCTGTGTTTGAAGTAATCTGATCGTTATGGATAAAGGTGCTTATCTCTATGAGCGTACCACTTGAGTATTCAATGGCCACCGAACTATTTATGGTGGAAAATTGTTGTGTCGTTCGTTTATACAGAGCGAGATTTTAAATCATGGGTTCGTATTGTTAATGAATATGATTCTCCATCAGTACATGATAGACACATTTTTGTGTTCGAGTTAGTCCCCTGTTATTCTATTGTTAGCCTCGATTTTTGTACTAATTCTAGTTGTTTTTACGTGTTTGATTAGGTGTTATTGGAGAATTACACTTATGGGTAAAAGTTGTCAAAGTGCTTTTTGGACCCCGGCGGACAACTGCATATCTGGACCTCAGCTACATGCTGGGGCCGCCTAGACGGTTATCATAGTCCATTTATCCCTTTCGTACCATCTTCTTTTGAATTTTGGCTTTGGCGTGAAAATATCTCACACTCTTCGGAAGATTTTGAGTTCACATTACGGAGGTTACAGCGCGATTCCAATGGCTCAAATTTCATGGGAAGACTTGATTTATCTCAACGGGGATTGCGTAAAGGTTTCCTTTTGGTTCGATCCGGTTGTTTGGATATTCCATGAAGAAAACAGTGGTAACACGCTGCAGGAGAGATAGTTCACTGATTTCTTGTTATTTGGAAAGATGATTTGTGCCTAGGCGCGCTTGAATCAATCCTGCATCGTGTATTATCATTTTGGAGTGTTTATGCATCGTTCCGTCATTATGATTTTTTAATTTAGGAAGCGAAACATATGAATATTATTTTCTCTTTCGCCAAGTAACGGAGAATTATTTGAGTTATGGAGGATATTTCTTGTGCATGAAAGCGTATATATAGTATTTGGAGTTGTAGGAAAGGGGAC